>WAAB01000018.1:2479-15967 GCA_013389865.1 Piaya cayana
TATTTTTGGAGTATTCACCCATATCCAGAGACTCCCTTCAGGTTATGGTTTGACCTAAGACAACTATATTTTGTTAACAACTAAACATCATGTCTGGAGATTGTCTACGTATTATCTCTCGATACAAGACAGATTTATATTACAAGATAATTAAACATATAAACCAGCTGCAGCAAAACTTATCAACTAATTCCCACAGGACAAGAGGAAAGGAAGTTACAGAGAGGTGGATGTTGATCTCTTCTCCCAAGTGACAGGTGATAGGAGAAGAGGGGATAGGAGCAAGTCCAGAGAAGAGAAACGAAGCTACTGAGAGGACTGGAGAACAGACCTCATAAGGAACGGCTGAGAGAGCTGGGGTTGTTTAGCCTGGAGAAGAAGAGGTTGAGGAGAGACCTTATTGCTCTCTACAAGTACCTGAAAGGAGGTTGTGGAGAGGAGGGTGCTGGCCTCTTCTCCCCAAAGTGACAGGGGACAGGGCGAGAGGGAATGGCCTCAAGCTCCACCAGGGGAGGTTTAGGCTGAACATTAGGGAAAAAAAAATTCACAGAAAGGGTCATTGGGCACTGGTAGAGGCTGTCCAGGGAGGTATTTGAGTCACCTTCCCTGGAGGTGTTCAAGGCATGGGTGGATGAGGTGCCGAGGGGCATGGTTTTAGTGATTGATAGGAATGGTTGGACTCGATTATCCGGTGAGTCTCTTCCAACCTGGTGATTCTATGGTTCTATGATTCTACGAGGGAACAACCTCAAGCTGCATCAGAGCAAGTTCAGCCTGGGCATTAGGAAAGATTTCTTCACAGAAAGGGTCATCAGGCACTGGCAGAGGCTTCCTAGGTAGGTAGTGGAGTCACCATCGCTGGAGGTGTTTAAAAAGCGGGTAGATGAGGTGCTTGGGGACATAATTTAGTAGCGGACAGGTACAGTCGGGCTCGATGATCTCCAAGGTCTTTTCCAACCTGGTGATTCAATCAGCCTGTGATTACACCCCCTCCCGCCCCTGAACTCCGCCTCCCAAGCGCCCTGGCGGAGAGGGCCGGGCAGCAGCAGGAGGCAGGGTGCTAACGGCTTCCCACCCCCCGCTCCCGCCATGCAACGCGGCGGGCAGCCCCCGCCTCCTTCTTCCTCCTCCTTCACCACGCCATGGCCCCGCCCCCGCCGCCACGTGACGTCACCGGCGCTCTGCCTCCCCATTGGCCCCGGCGGGAGGTGGAGGGGCGGGGCGTCGTGACCCAGCGCCGGCCGCACGCGCCGTGACCCGCCGCGGGATCGGTGCCGCTCGCGCTGCTTACGCGCCCGCTTGCCTTCTCGCCACCGCCCGCTTTCTCGCCGCCGCTGCCGCCATGGCGCTCAGCGATAGCGACGTCCAGAAGCAGGTGAGGGGCTAGGGGCAGCGGGGCCGCTGGGGTGAGCGGCTGCCAGGCAGCTGGGGCGGGGGGAGCGGTGTGGTGAAAGGGCAGGGGAGAGGGGGAAGGGTGCTGGGGGGGGCAGGGTGGGAAACGGCACAGCATGAAAGGGGAGGGGGGGTCAGAGCAGAAAAGGGGGGGCAACACAGGTAGGGGGGACAGCACAGAAAGGGGAGGGGGGAGTGCTAAAGGTGGGGGGGACAGGGTAGGAAAGAGGTGGGGAATGGGGTAGGAAAGGGTGTAAGTGTAGACTGGGGAGGGGGGGACAGGGTAGAAAAGATGTGGGGTAGTAGAAAAGGGAAGGAAGGGGGGAGTGTAGAAAGAGGGGAACGGCACAGAAAGGGGAGGAGGGAGAGTGCTAAAGGTGGGGGAGGTGCAGGGTAGGAAGGGGGTGTGGGGAAGGAAAGGGGGAGACAGAGTAGGAAAGAGGTGCAGAGGGTAGGAAAGGGGGTCAGCATAGGAAGGGGAGGGGGGACAGAGTAGAAAAGGGGGGGATACTAGAAAAGGGAGGGGGAGAGTGTAGAAATTGGAGGCAACACAGAAAAGGGGGGAGAGTGCTAAAGTTCGGGGGGGCAGGGTAGGAAAGGGATGGGATACAGCATAGAAAAAGGGGACAGCATAGAAAGTAGGGGGAACAGAGTAGAAAGGGGGGACAGCACAGGAAGGATGAGGGGAGAGTGCTAAGGAAGGGGGGACAGAGTTGGAAGAGGGGGCAGAGCAGAAAAGGGAGAGGGAGACAGGGTGGTAGGAAAGAGGGACAGCATAGAAAGGGGGTGGGGAGACAGGGTAGAAGAGAGGAGGGGGGGACACAGTGTAGTAACAGGGAAACAGTAGAAAGGGGAGAGGGGAGGTGCGGGGTAGGAAAGGGGGGGACAGGGTCAGAAAGAGAGGGGGGGAGAGTGGAAAAGGGGAGGGGGCCAGCACAGAAAGGGGATGGGGGGACAGGGTAGGAGAGGGATGGAGGGACAGGGTAGAAAAGGGGACAGGGACACAGCATAGAAAAGCGGGGACACGACGAAAGGGGAGGGAGGAACAGTAGAAAAGGGAGGGGGGTTATTAGAAAGGGGGAGGGGGACAGTGCTAGAGGTTGTGGGACAGGGTAGGAAAGGGATGGAGGGACATGCTAGAAAAGAAGAGGAAGTGTAGAAGTGGGAGGGGGGACAGTGACACCTTTGAACTGCTGCAGGCAGCTACGACTAGTTAACGTTCTAGTTGTGGGTCAGATTCTGGCAGTATTTTGCAAGAGTGGTGCTATGCTGTGAAAGCAAGGGTTGGTGAAGGGGAGAGATGTTCTCTGTGAATTGTAGTGAGAAAGAAGTCTGAAGAAATTAGCTTCTTCCCTGGCAGGATTGATTAGCCACCAATCAGAGAATTTTGAAGTTTTTTCGTCTCGTAAGTAACAAGTGATAAGTTCAGAGGAAATGGCCGCAAGAGGAAGTTTGGATTAGATGTTAGGAAATATTTCTTTACTGAAAGAGTGGTTAAGTACTGGAACAGGCTGCTCAGGGAAGTGGTGGCGTTGCCATCCTTGGAAGTGTTCAAAAATCATGTGGACCTGACACTTTGGGACATGGTTTAGTAGGTCCCGTGGAACTGGGCTGACAGTTGAACTGGATGATCTTAGAGGCCTTTTCCAAGCCTAATGATTCTGTGATAAATTTTCATGGCATATTATGCCAGTATTTAATGAAAGGGATCATGAGTTGCCTTTGTGCTATTTACAGTACTTAATTGCCCTTTATGGTAGATGAATACGTTTCCTTTCCATCTATTTTTTTTTCTTGTAGCTATTCTACATCTAGTTAGCTGTAACTTAGCATTTGGGTAGGCTATTGAGCTTTCTTGAGTACCTCATTTGCTTTTTAATTCTAAGAGGAGTACTGCAACCTGGGCTTCTCTGGAATGGAAACTTATAACCCTGAACTGTGACTGGACACTTCCTCCTGAGGCAGGACTCTGTCCTTATTGACCGTAAACACTGGCCTTGCCTAAAAAAGCTGCTTTGAACTGGGTTGAAAATGGTGTGACATGTTACAGACTGCACGGATCCAGTCACCGCTGGTCCGTCGAGTTTCCTACCAGTGATGAGCAGATCGGCCGAGTTTCCTTTGTCCTTTGCATCATAAGTGCTTTGTGTCTCACTTTCTCATTCAGTAAACATAGTCTCTTGGCAAGGCAACATCACATTGAAAGTAAAATCAGTAGGTTGTCCTTCTGCAAAAGAATTGTAACATCATGTTCTCTTGTCTCTTATCTGCAAAGCTTGCTTGGTTTTTTCCTGCCTTTTCCATGAATATAATAATAATAAAGCTGACATTGGGGTAGTCTTGCTCAGCCACCATGAACCTGAACTTCAAAGGTTAGTTCAGGATCTGTTGATACACCAAACGTGTAATGCAAATAGTATTTCACATCTGCAACTTTGCTCTCATTATTTTACACTCCTGAGCCTCAGATGATCCTGTTAACTGGAAAAGGGTGCTGCTGATAGTGTGACAGTTCTGCATGTGTATAAATCCTGGGCTGAACTTGCCAACTGGTCCTCTGAACTCTTAACTACTTGCCCTGGCAAGTAGGTTTTTTTTTTAAACTTTGAAAATTATCTCAGTTAAGAATATTTCCCATTGAATCACTTGTTTGCTTTATTTTATCAATAGGTTGTTCCATCTAATCTAGCTAGTCGCTTCTAGCTAAAGCCAGTCTAACACCTAGAACTTCCCATGGAAAGGATAATCACACTGCTACTGATGGGGAAAACCCTCTTTTCCTTTCTATACTAAATGCTACTGTGCAAAAGTTATTAACTTCATTTTAAAATCGATATTTTAAATTAAACACTGTCTTACTAAAACTAGTCCTGTTTGTAGAGGTGAAAGTCTCACTTAGGATCTCTTCATTTCTATGAAAAGAAAAAGGAATTTCAATACAATGGATTTTGAAGGGAAAAGCGCTGTTTGGTCTTGTCAGATATGGGAAACTGGATGCAACATCAGCTTGCTTCCATCTCATTCTTCTTTGTTACACAAAGGATGTTTCTTGAACACTCAGAACTGTTTAAAGTACTTCTTCAGAATTTGGAAACCAAACCAAGGTGGAGGAAGTGACTCAATAATGTAAGGATTGCTACTGCTGTAAAAAAGCCCTCAGTCTCCTTCACCAATTTCAGCAAAATTCTTCCCATGTTTTATCTGCCTCTCTGATCTTTTCTGAAATGCAGGTAGACCTAAAGCTTGGTTCAACCAGTGGCCAGGTGAGCAGGATAGGAGACCAACATGATAGGTGTACATGCACTTGAAAGTGTTGCCTACTAGAATTAAAATTACTGGTTTGATTTGAGGATGTAGATGTTATTGTTCACTACTTCCATTGCACATGCTTAAAATCTTCCACTTGCCTGTTTACTTCTGTTTTTTTCACGTGTATGAGCATGGTGCTGATCTGCATATTGGTTCTGTTTTCTCACTGGTACCTTACTTTTCTCTTTAAAATTTTAACATGAGGGTATATAAATAGACTCTTTCATGCAAGTTTATTCGGACTAGATTGTTTGCAAAGTGAAACTCATAACTAAGTGCAAGCAATAGGATTTTATGATCTGCTTAATATATGATCCGCTCCATCTTGCCTTGGAAGTGGCTATACATGTTCACAGTTGCAGTTGGGTTGGGTATGAATCCTTATGGTCTGCCCCAAATGTGAACCTAAACTTAGGCCTTGTCATAGAAAGGCACGAGATAAATAAGTGGAAGTCTGTATAATTGGTTTCCTTGTCTTTAAGCTGCTGGACCTGCACTTCATAGTGTCTTGAGGTGGTTTCAAAAAGATTCCTCATGCAGAATATATTAGAGTGTACCAGGCTCTAAAGCGGCATGTGTCGTTCTTGATGTGGTCTTGATCAACTAGCGCTGCTGTCTGTCTCCTTCCACAGCTCCTTCAAACTAACATGCAACTCCTTTATGAAGTCTTTGAGTTGAACAGTATAACTGCGTTGATGACCTTTTAAGTCGTTACAGAGTTTATTACATTTTTTCAGGAAAGATTTCTCAGGTGTATAAATGAGCGTCTGTAAAGCTTTGACCAGACTGGTCAGCAGCCCTTTGCTTTGCTTCATTGGTCATCTGGCCTGGAAGGCCCAGGTTCATTCAAATGTCATCAGTGCCTGACTTCAAATCATAGAATCACCAGGTTGGAAAAGACGTCCAAGATCATCGAGCCCAACCATACCCATCTGTCACTAAACCAGATCCTTAAGTACTTCATCTACGCATCGTTTAAATACCTTTTGGGATGGTGACTCGACCACCTCCTCGGGCAGCATCTGCCAGTGTCTGATGACCCTGTCAGTGAAAAATTTTTCCTAATGTGCAATCAGAACCTCCCCTGGCACAGTTTGAGGCCATTCCCTCTTGTCCTATCACCTATTACTTGGGAGAAGAGGGCAGCACCCATCTCTGTACAACCACCTATCAGGCAGTTGTAGACAGTGGTAAGGTCTCCCCTCAGCCTGCTCTAGGTTAAACATCCCCAGCTTTTTCAGCCACTCCTTGTAAGGCCTGTTCTCCAGCCCCTTCACTATCTTTGTTGCTCTTCTCTGGACTCGCTCCAGGGCCTCAACATCCTTCTTGTGGTGAGGTGCCCAAAACTGCACACAGTATTCAAGGAGCGGTCTCACCAGTGCTGAGTACAGAGGGAGAATAACCTCCCTGGACCTACTGGCCATGCTGTTTCTCATACAGGCCAAGATGCCAGTGGGCTTCTTGACCACCTGGTTACCCCACAGGGACTCTATGCTAATCTAATATGTTTCATATAAATATCATAACAAACAGACTGTTAATTTTACTGCAGAAGAATTTTTATTTTCACTTCACTAATCTCAAAAAAAAAAGTTGTTCTCAATATTGAAGAAAGAAAATACTCAGCCTTACATTTGTACAAATTGTCTTTTGGGTTTTTTTGTGTAGTTGCATATCTAGAGTACGTTCTTCTAATGATAGCCAATGAAACAGCTTTGTATAGAATTATTTGTGAAAAAAATATTTTCTTTTAATGTGTGTTAAGATGAGCTGACTCTTGATCTATGTGCTCAACTTCATTTCCTTGAAAAACAGCATTATTCTATGAATTAGAAAACAATTGTGGAGGGTCTGCTGTATCAGTGAGGAATATACGTATATAAAAAATTCTCATCGAAGTCCATTCCAACAGAAAATATTTTCCTTTCTCTTGTTGCAGATCAAGCATATGATGGCTTTCATTGAGCAGGAAGCCAATGAAAAGGCTGAAGAAATAGATGCCAAGGTAAAAATGGAAACTTAGTGTCACTAAGTGCAAAAGGAAAACTGCACCTGACATCATGGTTTCATAGTTGCACTCAGAGCAGTGCTAGAACTTACTTCACCTTTAGTTATTACATAGCAAGAAGTGATACTACTAAATAAAGTTAGTATTTGTTAGCTTTTCACAAATCAGAACAAGTCAGAGCTAATTTTGGTTGAAGTTTTCTTAGAGGTTCTTAAATATAAATTTATTCATGTGCGAGTTCCCTTTTTTTTAAAGTGATCAGGAGAGCTGAGTGGTAATTTGAATAGAATGGATTAAGTGGAACACCTTCCCCCACCTCATAGGGATACTGTGACATCACTGAGGATTGAGGGAGTTCTCTACATAAGTATGAATTATGCTAAGATTTGTCATAACAAGCTGTTACAAGAGGGATTAATTTTCATATTTCCGTTCTGTGTCAGAGACATTAGGAGTAAATTAAAGCAATAAAAGTAGTAATCATGCACAAGCATTTATACATGTGCCCAAATGATAAAAGGTGAAAGTTACACTGATTCCATTATGCTGATGAAAGTTTGTTTCTGAGCAGTTTCATAACTGCACCTAAACCTGTGTAGCCACCTGCTGACTTAATTCTAGATGTGATATAGTAGGTATCTTGGAGAACTAAAGCTTAGATTTATATTTAAGGCATAAGTTGAATTACTGGCAGAATTCATCACTTAAACTCAGTCTCTTGTGGCTTAATTTAATATCAATCTGGTGATAGAATATAGGTGTTTACATGTCAGGGGTGCCTGACCACATCTTCATTATACCAGTACTGATATATCTTGTTTGTATTGGACTCAGCAGATGTATTGATAATAATATTTAATGTCCTTTAAACGTTTAGATCTGCACAAGTATTTAATCAGCACTAAAGCAGGTATTTCTGCAAGCAGAAGTCAGCAGCTGAGATTGGATTCTCTTGTGTAAATATGAAAATCTGCAATGTGTTTTTTAATGTGTGGTCTGGCTAGGCTTTACAAAAAAAGTAACAGCTATACCATCACTTCCCTTATGTAAGAATTGGTTAAAGTAAGGTTTGTGGACATTGAGAGCTGGGTAGCTTGTTTTAGATAGAATTACCTGTGGCCAGAAAGGAAACTGATTCTACAAAAACAAATCAGACCCGAATCTCAGATAAAATGATTTTTTCTTACTAGTATATCATACATAAATTTGCTAATTTCATGCCAAAGGAATAAATACTGCAAGGAAACTCATGTCAGTCAATTGACGAAATAAGCTGTATCTTGGTTAGCAAGGTTAGCAGAACACGTCCTGAACTCCCTTTGACTCGAGTAGTTGTTGAAATGTTTTGTTTGTATGGAACCATAAGTTATATCATCCTGGCTAATCTATGAGTGTGCTCTGAAAGCTTGGCTGTTGCATTTTGGTTCTATTTTTTCAGCCAATGGAATCAATTTCCACTTCAGTTATTTAATTTTTACTGTAGGCAGAAGAGGAATTCAACATTGAGAAGGGTCGTCTTGTTCAGACACAGAGGCTGAAAATCATGGAGTATTATGAAAAGAAGGAGAAACAGATTGAACAGCAAAAGAAAATGTAAGTTCTTTAGGTTAAATGGCTGACTGCAGAGCCTTGGCTCTCTTTTTATGGCTGATTTTATACAAAACTGCTTTTCCCTGGCAAACAGGCAAATTGTAGGCAAAATACTTAGTTCTAATTATGACTTCCTAGCTCTCACTGGGGAGGAATTATTAGAGGTGACCTGCGATAGCATAACCATTACTAAGTATGCTGAAAGAATCTTTCATATTTCCTTATATAGTTAATATGTCTAGAACTTTATCCTGGCCTGTTACTCAGGGACAAATGATCACATTGGCTTTAGTTTTGATTGGTCTTCACTGAAGGACGGGGTTCTGCATTTTAATCTTTTATGGAAGTTCAGAAACAGCTTCAAACAGGTCAACAGGATTTGTTATTAAATATCTTAAATATGTTATCTTTAAATGTAAGTTATACAATTAAGTGTTGCAGTTCTGGCAAAGTCTGATTAATGGATTCAACTGTATAATGCAACTTGCAGTCAGATGTCCAACCTGATGAATCAAGCAAGACTGAAGGTCCTCAAGGCAAGGGATGACCTTATTGCAGTGAGTATCTCAGTAGTAAAGACACAGAGGTTCTATTTCTACTATCTGTTAGGAAATGTTCTTAGCTGTTGTCTAAAGAAAAATATAATTTGTGATTGAGCAATATGTATTTCAGCATATGAAAATGGCTTTCCCAGCTGTTCTGGGAAGTCATTAAGAATTCAGTCGAGCTTCAGTAATCTGCTTTAGCTTATTTTTATAGTTTATTACCTGCACTTCTAGATAAATACGGTTCTCTGCTAGGAACATTGCAGGCAGCATCATATCTATAATTTGGACGCTAGCTTATTTCTTTAAAGAGCATGACCTCTCTCTTGCACAGTTGGTAGAACTTTGAAGTTTTGTTTGCCTGAAGCAACATTTATGCTTTAAAGCTGTCTTGGCTTAGAACACCACTAATTGCGTTTCTGTCTGCCGTTAGTGGTTCCCAAGATGTGAAAATATTTGCTTCTTGTTCTAGTGGGTGACCAGTCTGTATGTTGTCTGTGCGTGATCAATGATTTATCAGAGCAGGCTACATTTAGTCTTGGTTCAGGCTTACTATGTTTATCTTGCACCGCACGTTGTGTGCTCTCCTTCTGCCCATTGTACATCTTGCAGGTTTCCCTTTATCTCTTACTGGTCTCAGAAACAGGTCGGGTGTTCCAGGTTCTGCTAGATGGTGCTGTTGAGCTACTGGAAATGCTGTGAAACCTGTAGAAGTCAAAAATAAAAAATGGGGTAATGTTGCTTAAGATGTTGTAACCAGGAGAAAGGGGAGTTAACAGAAGAAAATCACCAGTTTATTGATTCTTTAAACCTAGTTTGAAACTTCAGATTGTATTCAGAGAGGAGGAAGGTGGGTGGCTAAAGAGCTAACTCTATTGTGATAGTCTCTGCTGGGTAGTCTCTTCCTCATTTTATCAGCTGACTCAGCCTCATGCTTCTGAGTAATGCATAACATTCTTCCTCATTTTAAAACATTTAAAGTCACATGCTGTTAGCTGTTTCTTCCCTTATCAGATCTTTGGCCTCTTTCACGATCAAGAGAGATGAGCTGTTCCAGAAATGCTTACGCCAGGGTGGGCAGTATAACCAGGTTTAACTGTGATATTAAACTGTGATAATCTTATATCCTAGTACTGATTGTGTTAACATGCAGTTGTCTTTTAGCAGTATGAGGCAGGACAGTAAAAAAAGGTTTATACCAAATTATACAGTTTCTTTATCTGAAGTAATTGTGATGATTCAGTTCTCGGAGCTGTGTCTGAATTGACTCAAATTTCTTAAATTGTCTCATCTGATACTGATTTGCTGAATAAAAATAATCAGAACCAGCTATTTCAAATGAAAAATAAGCTCTCATTTTAAAATTTGGACTTGCATTTACTCTTAGTTTAAAAATGCCTTACCTGAATATTGTTTGATATAAAGATAGATTAGATACCTTTGATAACAAAACTGAAAAAAAAGTTGTTTGGACAAGTTTATTAATTTACATTAGGCAGTGACTTACAAAATATTCAGTTTGTCTGAATTAGTACTATAAATGCCATCCTTTATAAAAGGAGACCTAAGTAGTAATGAAAAAGGAATTATTGTCAGGTTATAGTGGGTTCAGACCAGGGTAGGGAGAAGGCAACTGTTTGGAAAGGGTATTGTGCCATGCGCAGAGATGAAGGTCTAGCTTGGATGAATACCAGCTGGAGTGTACGTTTATGTGTTGGCAGGGTGTGATAGCTATAATGGGAGTACAGAAAGTTGGTAGGCATGAAACCAAATGCCAAACAGATGGGCTCTGCTGATCTGATTTCTTCTGAACGTAGGATTTGCTGAATGAGGCCAAGCAGAGACTTGCCAAGGTGGTGAAGGATGCTGCCAGGTATCAGATACTGCTGGATGGACTAGTTCTACAGGTAAATATTTAAATTGTAACAAATAGGTGATCACAGCCATATCTGAGGTGTCTTTCTGCAAATATAACCCACTGGAGGTTAGAGTTGTTTTGGAGTCTACATCTAATGTTGCTGGGTGACCTCTTGAGTTTTAAGTATCAATTTCTGCTGTCTTTCACTCCTGGATTCTGAACAGATAAAACTGCAGCATATTTTGAGGTGTAAAACCTGATATACCGATCAACAGTTCCATTATAAGAATAATTACAGGTGTGAACACATACATTGTAACACGCACATTTAGGATGCACGATTTAAGCTTCTGTAGTAACTACCTGGATCCAGATTCACCTTTGAGCCTGAGCCTGTCTCCAAACCTGCTAGTCAATAGTTATCTGCCTTAAAAATCTATTTAGCATTTGAGACTTAAGTCCTAGCTTTGACAGATTTCCTGTAGTATGGCACATGTCTGTGACAGACATAAAAAGCTGAAAGCAAAGCTTTGTTTTGTGAGAATACCACCCTCAGGTCCCAGAAATTAACTGCTACAAGTCCGGTAAGCTTTGGTCAGTAGTGCCACCTTCTGGTATGGGTTAGTCCTTTCTCTGTCAGCTCTCACAGAAGGCAGCCACGAGCTCTCCTGTCCATACTTCCATGGTAGAGTTTTCTTCACAGTGCTTCCTACCATCTTGTGCTGCCAATTCAGTCTTGTTTCGTTGTCACACTTAGGTCTGGTATTGCTGTACATCAGCACCCTTACTCCAGCCCATTACATATTACTAGAGGAACTGCAAGGCAGGAGTTATTTGAACAGGCACCTGAAACTACTGGAGGCCTTATCCAAGGGCTGCACAGAAGGTCAGCATAGCTGTGTGCTCAGTCCACTCAGACAGTGTTGATCCTTATGTACGTTGTCTGAACAACTCAATCCTGTGATACATACGTTTAGATGCACTTGAGTTCCAAACTTGAAGCTAACAAAGAAACATGCAATCCATAATTTTAGACTCTTTCCTGGATAGTGGTACTGTCCTCTCAGAATGTCTGCATGAGGTGAACTTGCAAGCAAAGAACTGAATAAACAACTGTCAGGTTTTGTTTTTCAAATTGCTCAGGTTCATTCTGTTCTTGGAGTTAATTTTAAGACAATTAAAACCTTACTTTACTGATGCTGTAATGGTTATCTTGTGCAGGGATTCTACCAACTGCTTGAGCCCAGAATAGTTGTTCGGTGCAGGAAACAGGATCTTCCTATGGTTAAGGTAAGACACCTAGAATAGTGTGACAGTATCTTGCTTATGAAAGCTGAGACCTAACTGCAAATAACCTGTCTGTGTGACAAGAAAGCAAGCTACAGATGCGATGCAAGGGGACAAGTATGCTTTTCAAGTTGGGAATCATTTGCTTCCTTGAGTATTGCCTTGGAAACTTTAGACATTGCTACAGTATTAAGACTTACAATTGCTTTTGACTCAAAAGCCATACTGAAATACGTTTGCTTAATTAAAAAAAAAAAGAGGTCTCAGTCCTTCATTTTCTTACTGAGTGGTCAAACCCAAGTGGTTCACTAGCATTTATCAATGCTAATTGAAGGTTTATTTTGTATCCTAGACTGCTGTACAGAAGAGCATACCCATCTACAAAAATGCCACAAAAAGAGATGTGGATGTTCACATTGACCAAGATAACTTCCTACCAGAGGACATGTAAGGAAGATGGAGTCTTTTGTTTTGTACAGAGCACTAACTTATTGCAGCTTTTCGAGCCATAGCTCCTACTTGAACAGTCTCAGAAAATTATGTATGGAACATCCCCACAGTGTGTTTGCTGCTGTTCCTGTGGAATTTGGCACTTATTTTTATCAATCAAGCACAGACCCTGCAGTTACCTCCAGACAAGTACAGTCTCAGTCAAAAACGCCAATGAAAGTTTTGTTCAACCTCCAGCCTGATTCATAGCACTGAAGTAGAGAATAACTATGTAGAAACTTAACTGCTGGTCTTAAAGAGAGAGAATATGGATGTAGCCATGCTTTCTGTCTCAAGATGACGCAAATTGAGCCATAAGGTGCTGTGGGATAGTCACTTGATGGGGTGTTGTGTCTGTAAGGCTCTGTTTCCGTAGAGTCTAATAAAGAACATGGAACAAAGATGTATTTTCTGATAGTCAGCTATCTTTATGTATGCACCAGCAAACAACACTTCTAGCATTTTTCCTTGTTTCTTTGCGTCATTTTTCCTAGCATCATTGGGCATTGGAACAGGCTGCCCAGGGAGGTGGTTGATTCACCTTCCCTGGAGGTGTTTAAGGCACAGGTAGACAAGGTCCTGAGGGACATGGTTTAGTGTTTGATAGGAATGGTTGGACTCGATGATCTGTTGGGTCTCTTCCAACCTGGTGATTCTATGATTCTATGATTCTCAGAATCTGAAAGCTGCGTATTAATAACAAAATGCAGAGTCTGGAACTTCTTAAAGTGACAAATTTCATAGTTCTGCTTGCATTTAGGCCTTACTAATGAAGTCCCTTGCACCTACTATGGTCTCTGATCTCCAAAGATGCTTTGTGCTACTTCATTGGGTCACTTTGTGTTGAGTCCTATTAAGACATGATCAAAAAAAAGTTTGCATTTTAAAAGTAAAAGTCTTATCTATGTATCTGACTTGCCTTTAAGCACTGATTTGGGGTATCTCTGCCACATTATAATTTTGATGTGTATTTTTTATTTAATTTTTTTTTGTTTTTTCCCCTCTGCTTT
>WAAB01000018.1:15999-71865 GCA_013389865.1 Piaya cayana
AGCTCCTACTTGAACAGTCTCAGAAAATTATGTATGGAACATCCCCACAGTGTGTTTGCTGCTGTTCCTGTGGAATTTGGCACTTATTTTTATCAATCAAGCACAGACCCTGCAGTTACCTCCAGACAAGTACAGTCTCAGTCAAAAACGCCAATGAAAGTTTTGTTCAACCTCCAGCCTGATTCATAGCACTGAAGTAGAGAATAACTGTATGTAGAAACTTAACTACTGGTCTTAAAGAGAGAGAATATTGATGTAGCCATGCTTTCTGTCTCAAGATGACGCAAATTGAGCCATAAGGTGCTGTGGGATAGTCACTTGATGGGGTGTTGTGTCTGTAAGGCTCTGTTTCCGTAGAGTCTAATAAAGAACATGGAACAAAGATGTATTTTCTGATAGTCAGCTATCTTTATGTATGCACCAGCAAACAACACTTCTAGCATTTTTCCTTGTTTCTTTGCGTCATTTTTCCTAGCATCATTGGGCATTGGAACAGGCTGCCCAGGGAGGTGGTTGATTCACCTTCCCTGGAGGTGTTTAAGGCACAGGTAGACAAGGTCCTGAGGGACATGGTTTAGTGTTTGATAGGAATGGTTGGACTCGATGATCTGTTGGGTCTCTTCCAACCTGGTGATTCTATGATTCTATGATTCTCAGAATCTGAAAGCTGCGTATTAATAACAAAATGCAGAGTCTGGAACTTTTTAAAGTGAAAAATTTCATAGTTCTGCTTGCATTTAGGCCTTACTAATGAAGTCCCTTGCACCTACTATGGTCTCTGATCTCCAAAGATGCTTTGTGCTACTTCATTGGGTCACTTTGTGTTGAGTCCTATTAAGACATGATCAAAAAAAAGTTTGCATTTTAAAAGTAAAAGTCTTATCTATGTATCTGACTTGCCTTTAAGCACTGATTTGGGGTATCTCTGCCACATTATAATTTTGATGTGTATTTTTTATTTAATTTTTTTTGGTTTTTTCCCCTCTGCTTTCTAGTGCTGGAGGAGTTGAAATCTATAACAGTGATGGCAAAATTAAGGTTTCCAATACTCTGGAAAGTCGACTGGATCTTGTAGCCCAGCAGGTAAGTCTTTGTAACAGCCATGGTGAATAAAATGCAATGTAACTAGTTTTGTCTTGTATCAAAATCCTTGTTTCCAATGTGTTAACAGTCACGATAGTGTGTAGGATCAGTTTTCAATGTGGGTGACAAGTAAGAAGTTATTTTTGAATAGAAAAAAGCAAATTACCTACTGTTTGTGCTTCCCTACAACAAACATCGCTTTTCCCAGAATGTTGCCTTTTGAATTAAGCATGAGCATAGAACTCTAAAAATTACAATACTGAAAGACTTGTTATGACTGTGGTACAGTGAAGATGTTAAAATGCTGAGGTAACTTGAATTACTAAAGCTAGCTTGAATGCTAAAAACTCTGGCTGAGACCTGTTATACGCTATTATTATTTATATTTCCACCTATCATACTGGTGGGAAAAAAACCCGCCAAAAACCCAACCTATTCTCTGCCATCTTTCTTATGCTGCAGTATCAATAGTCCTTTAAGTCTACAGAGTAGCAAGCAATGCATGATCAGATAAAGGCTCCAGAAAGCTCAAATGAATTGACTCCTTAATTTTGAAGCTTAGCCTATCTATCACACAGTGCCTGCAGTGAGGAATATACAGCAATTGTGTTGCCCATTCCTTATAACTGATGGACTCTCTCTCAACAGATGATGCCAGAAATCAGAGTGGCTCTTTTTGGTGCTAATGCCAACAGGAAGTTTTTGGACTAAACCTCCATGAGAGAAAGGTGGGATCTGTTCCACTGCCATACTGAAGGGGATGCAAAAGCATCTGCTAACTTAAAATCTTGAAATGTAACATTACTTTGTCATCCAGTATCTGTTCTTCAATGGAATAATTTTGCATACCTGCTGTGCTTAGCCTCTCTGCTTGTGGTTAGAATGTATTGCTTAAAGGATATGAAGATATACATATTCATCCAGCAGTGACACTAGAAAATGGAGACATATGGGCTCTTGGCTTTCCTTGCACTGTTTTATGACTCTATAAAGTCAAGTGGTCCATTTAGGGTCACTGTCTTTGCTTTGGCCACATCTCTTTCAGGTTGTCTATCCTATGAAGTAAATTACTGTGCTGCTGGTGGGAAATTCCTTTTCAGTTAAGGTCTTCAGTGTCATAGAGGGCATGCATTTCTTCCCAGGGTTAGTAGTTTAATTCATGTTACTCGGTCAGGCATTTTTCTGTTCTGTATATGTGATTTAAAAAAAAAAAAGCCTGAGCCTGTAAGACTTTATTTATTAAAATAAAAATGTGTGTGTGTATGGAGTTCTTTGTCGCTTCTTTCTGGGGGACTGGTAGCAACCTTTGGAAAGTAGGTTTGTGTATATAAGGACTTACTGCTTGAGGGCTGTGTGATAACTGCTCTGTGAATCATAGAATTTCGGTGCATGGAGTACTGTCAAGCTGTTTACTTGAGTCACATTGGCTCTAGGCAGGCGTTTTGAGTAGGACTCTAGGATGAGCTTCATTCTTCCTAAAAAATAGGTCAGTAGTTTTTCTCCCTTAATCTTCTTTCACAAGAAAGATCTAGAGTAACACAACTGTGCTACTTAGGTATAACAAATACAATCCAGTCCCAATTACGGGTTTGTTGCTTCTATGCAGGAGATCCAAACTGTACACCAGTAGTAATTAAATTTCTGGACTTGAGGAACAACAGCTGACTGTTCTATTTTTAGAATAACTACAAAGTTAAATAACAGTAGCATAACTATTAATTACCTAATCTGTTAAGTTTTACTAACACTCATTCTCCTTTGCTCCTGCAGTGATGACTAGTATTGTCTCCACCTTCTATGGTGTAGGGCAGAAAAATTCTTGAGGTGACTTGCCACCCTACAAGCCTCTTCCAGAATACCTGACTCCTCACCTAGTGCTCAATTCCGAAAGGTTGTTTCATGGAAATAAGAAACTGCTGAAGTGTGAATTCAAGAATTACTGCATGAATATGTTTTCAAATCATCTACCCCAAGTGCTGCAATAAGTCAGGAGTGGTAGGAACTTTACTTTGTGTCATGAAGAAGCGTTACTGCAGCAACACTGCTTTATGTAGTGTTTTTAACCTGAGGCCCCTTCTTCTCAAGCTGAGGTGCATGCCCTCATGTAAAGTAAAGACTCTAAAGGCTAGGTAAGTCTTTCACTGCCTCGTTCTTCTAAAATGGAGATTTACTACTAACAAATCCTGATTCTTAATATTTTGATTTCTTCTTCAAAAATAAGAATCTTCAGCAAGGTTGGTTTTTTGTTCTGCTGCTCCTTGCTGTTGCATTTATGTACTGGTTCTTGTTTTCCACATACATTATTGCATTTATTCTTTTTGATATGTGGCTCTGTGACTGGGCAGTGACTGTGTCTGGACTAAAGTCTTACTCTTGAAAGCTGTAACGGTTACCCAAAGTCTTGCATCTTTGCCACTGTCAGTGATGAAACTCCTCAATAGGCTGCCTGATGTTTGAAAATGCAGTTGAACCTGTTTGAGTCCGTATTTTCTCTACAGCTAGGGCTAACAACAGAAACTCTAAATGTTGAAATAGAGTGCAGCGTATGGAAATGAAATATTGAGGGGAGAGACAAGAGGAGGTTGCTAGTCTTTCGTAGGTGTTGTGCAGAGCAATCTAGATGGATTGGAGAGCTGGGCAATCACCGCAGCCACATGAAGTTCTTCTACAAGGGCAAGTGCTGGATTTTGCACCTGGGACACAGCAACCCTCGATGTACATACAGACTGGGGAGTGAGAGGCCGAAGAGCAGACCTGTGGAAAGGGATCTGAGGGTTCTGGTAGATGGCAAGTTCAACATGAGCGAGTAGTGTGCCCTGGCAGTCAAGAGGCACATGGTTCACCCTCTGTGTCCTGGGGTGCAGGCACGACAGCACTGCTAGCCAGTCAAGGGAGGTGATTGTCCCACTCTGCTCTGCACTAGTGTGGCTCTACCTTGAGTACTGTGCACAGGTTTGAGTGCTGTACTTCATGAAAAGGGTATGAAGCTGCTGGAGAGTGTCCAGAGGAGACCACAGAGTTGGTTAATGGTTTAGAGAGGAAGTTTTATGAGGAGCGGCTGAAGTCACTTGGCTTCTGTTCAGCCTTAAGAAGAGACTGAGGAGAGACCTCATCACAGTTTACTGCTCCCTTACAAGAGCAGCAGGAGGAGGAGCAGGCGCTGATTTCATCTCTCTGACAGCCAAGGATAGGACCCAAGGGAATGGCAGGAAGATGTGCCAGGGGAGGCATAGGTTGGGTATTAGGAAAAGGTTCTTCACTCAGGGTGGTGGAGCACTGGAACAGCCCCCATGGAAGCAGTCATGGCACCAAGCCTGACAATATTCATGAAACATTTGGACAATGGCCTGAGACACATGGTGTGAATGTTGGGGTTGTCCTATGCACTGACAGGAGCTGGACTCCATGATCCTTGTGGGACCCTTCCAACTTGGATCATTCTGTGAGTCTGTGTGCACTGTTAACATTTGCTGCAATGCTTGATAAAAAGACTTCAAACAGAATGTAAGATCATCTCTAAAGAAGTGAATGGCCTAGATTTGGGCATCATTGTGTGAAAGTGTAGCTTTAATGTTGTTGTAGTGCTACTGCTTCCCTTGGAAAACTGACAGAGACAACAGCGTAATGCTTGTAGAGAAAGTCACAGGCAGAAGAAGTTAAAGATTGGGATGCAGAAGAGACAGATGGCTCTGTTGCACATCATTTCATAGTGATGGCCTGTATTATTACAACATTAACTTCAGATAGGCTTTATTCAGTAAAAATATTTGTATTAAGTTGTGTAGACTTTTCTCTGATACTGATAACAAACATGCTTATCTGTGACAAAAGCTAATTCTTTGTGCAGAGTCTTATACGTCTTTCATGAAGGTAGCAAGACCTTTACAAATCCCAACCTTGTAGATCTTTGAAAAGCAAAATAGCAACTAGTGAAGTGTCTGACTGGAAGATATTGGAGTTGTTATTTACTATTCACTTTCTTCTGTTTTGTATCTCCTCTTCAGAGTTTGTACGCAGGTTTTTACAAGTAAAATGTGAACAAAAGCAGCATTTCAGGTGGATTTTGGAGTTCCTACTGGAGCATCATTGCAGCACTGTTTTACTCTCCAAACTGTACTGCTGATTTAAGCAAATGAAATCTGATGCACAACTATTTTTCTTGCTGATTTACCTGATGACCTGGGGCAAATCAATGAAGATATTGATCTTTATTCATCTTTGTATAAGCCTGCAAAATATTCCAGTTGGGAATCAGCTCTAAGTTAGATCAGCACATAAAGAAACCGGACAAATGCAGGGAACAAAGGAGGCATTAAATTGGAGTTCAGGTAAAAGAATTAAGTTGTGTTGGGAGAAGCAAGCACTGCAGATTAATGGGAGAGTGCAGAGCTGGTTCTGTCTAGTGCTGGAAAGGAGTTAGGGAAATAGATAATGTTGCACTTGTTCTGCACAGTTGGCAATGGAAAATTTAAGAGTGGCTTTGACAGTAAGTGATCAGCAGAGGACTTAAAATGTTACTGCACATCTGAGTCACAGCCCCTTTTTTAGTACTTAGTTTTCACACTGAGAGGTATTAACATTAATCAGAGAGACACATGGTGTGTGAATGATCCCTAGAGGTGCACGCAAGTGTCAAGGTGAGAGAAAGACTAGGAAAAAACAGCTAGAAAGTATTGAGAACTGAGGCCTTGGTGTCTTTATTAAGCCAGTAACAGTTGATAGAGCTATAACTTCTGAGAGCTGGCTGTCGGGGCGTGAGCGCTACCCATCAGAAGACTGGTAGTGACAGGGTGGAGATGCTGCAGGGGGGCTGTTTAAGTGCCCGGCTGAGAGCCAGCCTTGGAGGAAAGCACGGCCATGTTTTGCATAACGAGTCTCATCTAAAGGTTAGCAATGAGAATCCGGCTTTTGGGTGAATCCTGCTATAAAAAGTCTGGCTACAGGCCTTTAGGTGCTCGCTGTACAGGGAGGTCACAGATCGCAGTGTGCAGCTGGAGGCAAGCTGTCAGGATGAGGGTACCTTGCCTGTTGCGTGCCCCTGGCCCGATCTGCTGATGTTAGCAAGCAGTAGGAAATAAGTAACAGAAGGATATGCATCTGTGTTGGAAAACAGAAGAGTGTTAGATAATACCTCACACAAACCAATAGCATACGCAGTGCGATGAGTCTGGATCCATCTCCGTAGACCCACGGCCTGTGCCTAAAATAGTCCAGGAGATTGAATTGCTCAAAGAAATTGCTGTATTTCCAAAGAAATTGTATCAAATGAAAAACAGAAAAGTTTGGAAATATAGAAGCTAACCACCCCAGAGGAAAATGCAAAACAAAACTTGGTAAAGAGAACTCTGAGCTGCTATTCTGAGGAGCAGAGGCTTTAGACTGCAGTAAAGCAGCTTGGCAAAGGTGTTTAGCCCTGAGCGAGAGCCCAGGCAGAATGCACAGTGTGGTTTGGCTATGTTTGCTGTTTGATACAGGCAGCTCACAGTGGTAGGTGGGGGGCCCTTATCCTGCCTCTCCAACATGTTTATAGGGAACAGGCTGTGATAAGAAGGCCGTTCCAGGGCTGGGAAGTTCCTGCTCCTCTCAGCCAAGGTAAAGCTGTCTGGGAAACCCCAAAACTCTTTTCCTAGGAGTCTCCTTCAGAGCATCCCGTACCGCTTCTTTGGCTTTGCGTTAGAGTAACCAAGAAAAACGTCTATACAGGAGCATTCTCAGGGCAAGAATCATACCAACAATGTTTCAAAACTTATCATTTCCAGCCCATGTTACATGGTGGAAATAAAGCTGTGGAAATCAAGGCTACTGCATTATTTTAGGTCATTCAAGGCTGATGTGTTGTGAGAAACTGCATAGTGAAAGGGTGGTCACTCCTAGCATTTCTGAGGGCCCTTTCCCATCCTGCATTCCAAGAGTGTTTGCTTGAGGTTGACTCTCTTTTCCCGGACAGTCCCTGGCCCACACATCCCGTGCTAAACACCTAGTACCAACTGTAAACCCTGGGGCTGTTCAGGATCCTGAATTTCATTTTACCACCTGCCAGTGGCAGAAACATCCCTATTTTTCACATGAAACTCATAAGTCTTTTACCAGAGAGATTAGAAAATCTTTGGTTTCTGAGCAGTTTTGACTTTATAGTGTGAACCTCCAAGGTCTGTAAGATTTGTTGCCTTCCAAACCAGGTGCAGGGTATGCAGGAAGTTCACAATTTCTCCTTCCTCTCTTGGCTGCCCATATAGGTTTTCAAACCTTGTGTATTAGCAGGGCCATTTCTCTCCCTGCCTGTTGGTCTTATCCCCTTAGCAGATAGCTGCTGGTATATATCTGCTACACCCAAGTATCATAGAATCATATCTATGATTCTCTCTGCAGCTGCTCTCCATGGCTGCAGGGTATCAAATGCAGAGGCACATCTTGACATCTAGTTGAAGTGGACAGGAGGAGGAGAAGGGAACGACTGTTTTAACTTGCCCTAGTTGGTGAAACCAAAGGGCTTATTGAGGATGGGGGCACCCAAAAGACACATGACACAGCATCTAGAAACAGCCTGGATGTCTCTGCACCTCCTCTGTCCAAAGCAGGTCTTGCCCCACCCCTCCAGGATCCTGAAGCTGTTTTCTCCAGCATCTTCAAAGGCAAATCCAAATCCCGGTTAGTGAGTCCTGGGTCCTCTCCCAACCACCACCATCTCAACTTTCTGCAGTGAGCAGCCCAGGCACAACCACAGCACGGGGACATAGACACACTGGCACACCCACTGCTAAGACACTGATTTCATGGCCATGCTGGGAGCACCCACCTCTGAATCACAGGTCTCCTTCCCAGTTCCCTGCTCCCAAAATGCACTCACCTGCATGCGCCAGCCCAGGGCCACATAGCAGCAGCTGTGTTCTGTGTCTCGAGGCACAACAATCCAAAAATGGTCCTGATAGTCTGTATGACGACAAGAAATTCCCCCCTGACTTCAGCCAATGATTGGCTTTGAGTCATGATGCTCAAGATACCTCTGAGAAGGTTTTTAGCACTTCGAAGTGGGGAGCTATTTTATGCTGCTCTTAAAACACAGATTTCTTTGTTTAAATAAGGAGATCAGGTGGCTTTGCACATGTCCTGCAATGAACTCCTCAGATTACTTATGTATGGGTTAAAAAAGTTTTATAATAGATGTGCCTATTGAGATAGCATCCTTTTTTGATGCTAGGCTAAACTTGTGTCACTAAAGCAACTGTTTAATAGCTTACTCTCTAATGGTTATGCTCTTTACTGAGGTCTAAACGCTGCCCAAACAGGCAAGTCTCCCACCCCAAATGTGTATAGTGAGCAGCCCCACACAGTCCCTGCATGCTTGTGTACTGATTGGTGTGAATCAGACATCCTAGAGGGACGATACTGTCAGATCTACAAATGCCAGAGGTGAGACACCTGAGATGATACCTACACGCCACCTTCACAACACATAAAAGTATATACAGCTGTCCCCATGGCTGCCAGAACATATTTGCATCTACTCACTAAGGCACACTCATGGTACAAAGGCATGGATGCGATTAAAACACATATGGGTAACTTCATCCAAAGGCCTGTTCCCCCAAAGCTGTGCACAACATTTAGGCATCTAAACCCACCACATCCACCGTGCAACCTTTGCTAAACAGGTGCTGCTCCAGGGCAGCATAAGCAGCTCTTGCAGCCCTACTAGAATGCTGGTTTGGATGATGGCAGGGGCTCTCGCAATGCCTGCAGTGGCCTCTCGGCTACCCCACAAAGCGCTGGTTGGAGCGGGAGAAGTCCCTACACAGAAATGGCTCTCGGTAGAAGAAATGCTGGTGGAAGAGCAAGGTGTCCTGAGGCTGCTGCATTTCCGCGTTTTAGGATCAGGCACAACTATTAACTCCGAGGATGTCCACGTCCCACCTGTGGCAATAAATCCATAGAGGAAGCCGTGCCATGCTGTGTCCAGGTGGAAATATTCTTGACTAAGAGCATGCACATGTCATCACTTGGGCTGTAAAACGTGCAGAAGAGCAGCATGTGCTAACCTATTAAAAACAACTAAGAATGTTATTTCTCCAGCTACGTCAGTGCTGTCCTGCAGCAGGAAGCTGCTCAGCCTCATGCGCATTATGTCGGCAGGCATGACGTGTCTACTTTCATCCAGGCTGAACCATTTGTCTTTCAGTTCCACAAAGTGACCTCTTGTGAAGTCATCTGGAGTTGTAAATTGGAGCAACCATCTGGCTTTTTTTTCTGTTCCTTATTTAATAGATTGGTACCATATCTCCCCACATCTGATCAGTTTTGTTGTTCTGTACTAATCATGGCTTTTCATCTTGCCTTTCTCATTAAGCACTAGCCATGTGCAACAACTGGAGGTGATGGCTGTGTGAATTGGTTGGGTAGCTGGGCTGGAGATGGCTCAGGCAGCAGGCTGGTGTCTGTCCCCTGGGCCAGGACATGGGACCAGAGCCCCCTCACATGCCCCTGCGTAGACAGGCTGGCCAGCTGCACGGACATGGTCATTGTCCCAAGCTGTTGAAGACATGAGGGGCACAGCTGTGCCTGGTGACAGCTGTGGCTCTGCTGTACCCACTGCAGCTTTGCTGTCATCTAAAATGGGCTGGAGAGCATGTGGGGCACTCGGTCCTCTGCACCCACCCCCAGCAGCTGTAGCTGTAGGTTTAACTATAGCTAACCAGCACCTGCTATGGGCAGAGATGATGCTTTTCCAGCCCGATAGCTGATGGGAGCAGGACCCTTCTGGGCAGCTGGGCACACAGAAATACAGACAGACAGAAAGAAAGTCTGTGACTTTTCTGCATGGAGAGGTGGGCGAGAGGCCATTTAACTTGGGGATTGTCTTTTGGCTGAGGTGGAGGGGGCAACTTCATGCAGTGGGACGGTGGGGAAAATGAATACCCCTCAATAGCTAATGGTGGGGGAAAAAAGGAGAAAGCAAACCCCTGGAGATGACTGAATCTCAGGTGCTTTAGTGATGTAAAGCTGTCTCTGTTGCTGGGTGAGGTGCTGACATTCACCTTTGCTTCGGGTTTAACATTACGCTGGTGATCTAGGCCAATGGGCTGCTAACTTTTTTGATTGTGCCCTCCTATCAGTAAAAGTAAATAAATATATTTGGGGCATATGCCCCTCAGTACCTATATTTACTTATAAATTATGTACATGTACTACTGTGTTAACATTCCATACATTATAAAACACACACAAAAAAGGAGGGGCTCAAGATGAAATAAATATTATTTCATTTGATTTGATTTTTTTAATGGTACAAACAGTATTCTCTTCCTGCACCCCAATGGTGTTCTCTGTGTGCATCCCAACTTGGAGACCTCTGAAGTGCTAAAAAGGCTTTCCATGGTGGTGGCTGTAGAATCATAGAATAGTTTGCGTTGGAAGGGACCTTAAGGATCATCTGGTTCCAACCTGGACTTGGACACCTCCAGGGATGAGGCATTCACAACTTTCCTAGGCAACCTGTGCCAGTGCCTCACCACTCTCACTGTGATGTAGCAGGCCCTGTTCTACAGGTCTTGCTGTGCCCTCAGCCCCCAGTGCATCTCCAAGGGTCTCGGCTTCCCCAAAGGCTGAAACTGGGTACTCCCCCCCCCCCCCCAAAAAAAAAAAAGACTATGAGGGGATACTGAGAGAGCTGCAGAAATTTGTGGGGCAAAGGTAGATATCTGAGGGGGATTTCCTGGTCACCACGTGAAGCTGTAAAACCCCTCAGCTGCACAGGGTGAGGTGGGAGGTGCAGAGGTACCACAAAGTCCTCCTTGATGATGGGGGTCCCTTCACCTCTCACTCCAAGAAGCAGCAAATCCCAGAGGCAGAGAAGTGGGATGGGAATCCCACAAGGCACCGCTCCCCACCTTCCCCCTTGGCCCCCCCCAGATGATGTCAGTGGGAGTAAAGGGTGCCTTTCCCTGCTGGCATGGCCCAGGCTGCAGGGAGTGCCAAAGATGAACAGGGTTTGGAAAGCAAACAAAGGAAGGGAAGAAAAATATCTTGGAGAGAAGATAGAGAGCATAAGTTATAAGCCTTTTGGGAAGAACAGGGAGGGTGTGTACACATGTGTGAGTGGAGGATGCACTGAACAGCAACTTTGATCTTCCAGGACATCTGGCGTGTGGGCATCCGCCGTACATCTGCCTATAGGGCAGGCCCAGAGACATGCGTGACTGGGAGCAGGGGATGAAAATCCAAAGCTACATGATTGCTGTTTCCCATGCTTCACGCACCTTCTCTTTAAAAGGAGGCAGGCAGCATCGGCCCTAGATCAAAAAAATAGGTGCTGGCAGAGCCAAGCAGCGTCCAGCCCCTGCTCCCACTGTTCCCACACCTGCCAGTGCCCTGGGCAAGCACTGCGGTGCCCCCCCTCCAGAGCGCTCTGAGCAACGTAGGAGCTGTAGCTGTGGCAAAAAGGGGCTCCTGGGCTGGAGGCAGATAGCTAAACAGGGCCTGGGAAAAGGAAAGAAACATCTGGGGCATGCGCCCTGGGTTTACTCTCAATGGAGCCTGAAAAATGGGTGTTCTGGGCTGAGATGGCATGACATTCCCTCTGGGATGGGCACAGGGTGCTGGGTAGGGTGGTGTTTGGGGTTTTGACAGCAGTGGAGTCTGAATACAAGCAGGTCAGGGGCTGGCACCCAGGGCGCAACATCCCCTGCACGACAGCCCAAACCTGGAGTCACTGGCCCTGTTCAGCTGCAGTGGTGGTCACCAGGTGGTGGGATGTCAAAGACTTTGCATCACAGTGTTGCTGATTCAAGTGCTTTAAAAGAAACCCACGAGTTTTACTTACCAGAGAAAAGGTTTGTTTCCCCTTGCCATGTGAGCAGGCAGGACCTTGAAGCTCTTCTTTACAGGCAACATTTTTAAATGAAAGATGACTGTCAAACAACATCTCTTGCAGCTTAGCTAACAGAGAAACCAGCCCTGCCCAGAATCGTGCCAGAACCACAAGCTTTGGCAATGAGCACTGCTGGCAGGTTTCCGTCCTTTCAAGGGGCTGAATTTGGATATTTTTGTCCCTGCTGAGAGAAGCAGCCCTGTCCCTGCAAGGCCCCAGACCAAGGCAACTTTCCCTGAACTGCTGCATCAGAGCATGCCCCACCGTGCCACCGGATCATGGGCGTCCCAGTTGTATGATGTGCCCATTGTGTGGCCTGCCCATGTGATGGTCACTGCCTTCTCGTCCTTCAGAGCCAATGTCTGGCTTGCTCTGAGTTACAACAGCAAAGCAAGCTCTGATCTGACCCCTACAAAAATGATCTTCTGGAGAAAGCCTGGAGAAGGAGCTGCTCCTGGCCCTGCCCAGGGCATCTTCTCAAGAGGATAGACCGATTATGGGGGGCTTAGCCCTTCTAGTGAGGGCTACCACTTAGAGTTGCTCTGTAACAGCTTTCTGGCAGCTGGAGGGAAGCAATGAGATGTTGGATGCCCTCAAAGCTCTTTACCACCTGGGTCTCTTACCACCAGCTACCACTGGGAGTGAAGGGTGGAGGCAGGTCCACCAGAGTCAGGGGATGTGGGGTTTGCTGGGGGGCAGGGCTGGCTCTCTGTGAGCCGGATGCTGCGCTGGGTGTTGGGAATGTACATGCAGACAAGGAGAGAGAAGAGGTTTGGGTTTGGTGCGAGTCAGGAAACGGGTGCACAGGTGCAGATGGGAAAACCAGAGGTGGGGCAGAGAGTAATAATCAGCATCCAGGCATGCAGGCTATAAAGTGATTGGTGTGGGAATCGAGGGTGATGCCTACAAAGTCTCCTACAGACTTTCTGGGGAGCCTATGTGTAGCTTCCTCTTTGTCCTCCTAGTTTAAGGGGCTGTGCCTGACTCCAGCACAAGGTTTTCAGTTCAAGACGTAAAACGTCTGTCAGTTCTTCTACCCCCTGAGCTCAACAGATCCTCATCAAACAGGGAATCAAGCAGCACATTTTGCTACATGAAATGTAGCAGACAGATTCTTCCTAGGAAAAAGAAAGTACCCTGGTTCCCATCCAGGTGGTCAGGCTGGAAAAGGATGGGTTGGGCGCTGAAAGGCTGTGCTCAGCGTTACACAAGGGGCCATGTGAAATACTGACCCACCCCCGTTCTGACCCTCAAATTTAGGGAGTCTCCAAGGGCTTGACCAAGGAGGCTTCCTGACAGGGTAACTTCCCAAGGGAATCTGCATTTAGCAGCAGGGAAGTGCGGTAGGATGCATTTCCCTAGGGAAATGGAGATCAGAGGGAGAGGAGACAGGGCAGATGGCCAAGGGAAGCGGGGTAGACTGGTATGTACAGGCTTTGTTCCCTCAAGGGAGATTTGTTTCATATGCAGGTATGTCTTCAAAAGGGACATGGAGACAGCTGAGTGCAGGGGAACATGTGCTCCCGGGACACACTGACCCCCAGGGAACTTAAGTAGAGAAGCTGAAGCCATTTCCCAGGGAATGGTTCTAGTTTGCTGCTGATTTTCCTAACAAAACTCTGAAGGTGCAGGATATTCCAAAAGCCCGTGCAGCCTGGAAACCTCAGGGACCGTTAGCAGCCAGGGCTTTGGAAGCGGTAAATCCAGCATCTTCCATTTTGTCCAAGCTGTTTGCTAAAAGTGCAGTCCTGATGCAGCTGGTCAGTCCTGCCTCTAGGCACAAAGTCCTGCAAGACACCATTCTGCACTTTGCTGATGCAGCAAATCGTGATCCAGCATCCCTCTCGGGAAAGAAAATTCACAGAAACACTCTCCAATCTCTCTCTGGCAGGATCCTATTGTGTGGCACATGTGGTGCAATTTTTCCCTCACTGAATCCCCATTGGGAAGCTCAAACCTTCAGATGAGTGAGCAGTGAGGCATCGCCCCTGCATCTTGACCAAACCCCAAGGGAAAAGCAGCATCCTTGTGCCCCAACCCTGCTTCACCACAGCCCTCTCCCCCATCCCGGGAGGTTTTGATGGATTGCGATCCTTCTCTGCCATGGTCAAAACAAAGGTCATGGCCTGAGGAAATTGCAAACAACTTTTGCCCACTGGTCCCGGAAGAATGAGTGCGTTTGTGACAAGGGGTGAACTTTTTATGATCCCTCTGCCCTGGTAGCTTCTTTGGGAAAGGAATTTAGAAAAGAGCAGCAGGCAGGGAACATGTGGCCTCCTGGTGCCAACAGAAGGGGCAGCTCTGAAATGCAGCCTTTAAACGTTGCCCCAGGCTCACAGTGAACCCCTACCCCTCCTACCTTCTCCTCCTCCTCTGGCAAAGCCACTCTACCTTATCTCTACTGGGCAAGCACAGGGCCCTCAGGACTCCCCATTTAGGGGTTGGCTTTTATGGGCACTTGTTAAACAAGAAGTTAGCAGCTTTTCTTACTGCTTGGAAGACCCTAGCATCTACTATGTGTGTGTATAAATACATTTACAACAACCCTGCACCCTCTGACTGAGATTATGGCTGGGACCAAGGCACGTGAGTCCATTCCTGCTTGCTCCACTGGGTGAACAGCTTTTCACAGAATCACAGAATCACTAGGTTGGAAAAGACCCAGTGGATCATCGAGTCCAACCATTCCTATCAATTACTAAACTATATCCCTTGGCACCTAATCCACCCATCCTTTAAACACCTCCAGGGATGGTGACCCAACCACATCCCTGGGCAGCCTATTCCAGTGGTTTCTTCACCTTTCTCTGCTTACACCTCTTCCACTGAACAAAACCTGCAGCTTTAAGGGATGAAGGTGATATAGGACAGTCTCATCTCTCAAGAGAACCTCAGGTGCTTGGAGACATTGCATTTTACATCTCAATGTGGAACAAAATTAAAATCTTGAAATTATGAATATCTTTCCTTCCATTACCTGTAACTAAACAAAATATTTCTGTGACTAGAAACCATTCATTTTATCCTGAGTCTGAGTCTTCCAGGGCTACCCTAAGGAAAGCCTTAGTCCTGCTTTCTGTGTGAACTGGTGTTTCCCATGCTAAGTTGTGGTGACCAATAGGATAATTCAAGATGGGGACAACCTGTAGGATTCCTTCTTTGTAGGGAAATACATGAAACAACAAAAAAACTTCGCTAAACCACTGATGGGTGCTAAGGGCACTCAAGTCCTTCCCTCACTGTTAGGCATTTTCCCCAAAGACCAGCATCTCTAGCAAAGCCTTCCTAGAAGGCTTTGGAGTTGGAGCATCCCCAGGGGCTGCCCCGTGACTGAGGTAGGAGCTGCCATTTATTGCCACACAGAAACTAGGCACTAAATGGATTCTTGTTAAAACTGATTCACCACCCCCATCCCCAGTTCAAGCCTGCGTGGCTTATCGAGGTTCTCTGAAACGGCTAGACAAAAGGTTGGAGGTGGGAAGCATCCCAATTCTCAGGGAAAATGAGGCTAGAAAGCTAGTTGAGAGTTTAAAGCCTTAGCCTAAGAGCTCAGGAAAGCTTGCTTTTAGTACAGGGATGTAGCTTTGCTAATGCACAGAGTGAAGGAAGGAGGAAAATAAATGAGAACTGTGGACAGCAAAAAAATAGGAAGGTAAAAAACAGGGGGGAAATGTGGCCTAGCTTGATACTGCCTGTTAAATTCACGATTGCATCTTGTCAAGGTTAGGACATGGCATTTCCTATAGCACAGATAAGCTTTGTCTTTGCCTGGGCTGCAAAGCAGCTCTAAAAGCAGTGACTTTCCGCCCCTTCCCTGGGACTGGTTCCAATTAGCACCAGCTCTGCTCAGTGCTGGCTTAGCCCCAGGATTAAAAATCTCCCCCTGCCAATCCCCTCTGACCCAAACGCTTCCTGGGACTGATGGGGCGACCGAATTCTTCCCCTTCCTAAATTGGACAGCTTGCTCTCATCACCCCGAACTCTGGCCCCTGCGGGGGGGAGAGAAGGAAGGGGGATACGTGACAGAGAGCAGCCCTTCACTCACTCTTGGGAACAACTTACCTCATCCTGGCTCGGAGGAGCCAACATCCTCAAACAGCCTTTGCAGGGCCTGGAGCTACAAGCCAAGCTGGGAAACATCCACTGGGATGCTTGGCTTCACCCACCTGGCCAGGGCAGCCACCACACTTGGGTGGTGGGTTTGGGGTGCTCAAGATGTCAGGGTGCGACAGATCACATCGCAGGCTCTTCCAAATGCTCAGGGATGGGAAGGTGCCAAAATGTGCTCCTATGGACTTCTTTGCACATAAAATATGCAAGTATGTGACAGCACATCTCAGACCAAGCCATTGGAGGGTGAAGTGAGTCCCTTAACAGCCCTGGGAGCCAGGGATGAGTTGGGAATTTATTCTCAGCCCTTCAAAAATTCATTTGTTGAGGCTCATTATTCCTCTTTGTAAAATATGGGTGAACTGAGGGGGTGAACTCATGGCTTCGGGTGCACAGGGGGAAAGAGCAGCTACAAGGACAGGATGAGGCCCCTAGTTTGGCCAGCAAGCATGGGATCCTGTGTTACAGCCAAATGTTTCATGAGCGTCTCTTTGCAGAGGCAGCTTTTGAGCTGGGGGAGCATCCTGCGCTTGGGAGCAGCCCTGGCCCCAACGTGGCTCCTGCAGTAGGGGCAGATGGAGCCCGTGGCGTAAGCAGGATACACTGCAAATCTGTTTTGGCAGGAGGAGATGTAAGCAACAGCATCTGTTACCAGCCTTGGAGGAGACAGAGGGTGCTTTCACCAGCTAGAGCTGGGGAGGAAAGGGAAGGGGCATGCAGCATGAGCCTAGGAGTGTTCGTGCCCCTGGCCTTCTGCCATTCATCCCTCATGCTGCCTCTTGCTGGCACCAACTTTTAAGGAAAATTGCATTGATTTTGTCCTGATGCAAAGCTGCTGAATCAGGAAAACTGAGCAAGATATTTCTTCAAGGATCAACCGAGCAAGGGCCAAGCGCAAGCTGCCTCCATGCACCTACAGCAAGAGCCTTCCCTCATGAAACAGTTCCTGGTATTGATGCCGATACCCATGTGAGGAAGAGCTATGATGCCTTCAAACACCTCTCTGCTGGGAGGGCTGCAGCCGCTGCCCCATCTCACATGGGAGATTTTATAAACAGCAAGTGCTGGTTTGAGTCCAATATGGATTTGGACCACTGCATATGAGCTCCAAAGGATTCGCATTCCTCTAACTGCTCCTGAGGGCCATCACAGTCTATGCTGCTTAGCATTAAAGCAGCACAAAGGGGAACCACATAGGCTATAACAGTTCTTCCTTCGCAGCAGCATCGCTCTGTAGGCTTTACTCAAGGGCAGCCACCCCGTTTAGAGGTTTGGGGCGAGTGTGGGGGAAGAGACTACCTGAGCCCCATGACTCCGTAGCATTTTGGGGCAGGAGGCAGGCTTTCCAGCACACCTGGTCTACAGAAAAAAAACCCCACAGGCCACCAGGAACTTTGGGAGAAAGCAGTGACACCATCTCATTTCCACAACTGGGTTGTTTGTAGGCAGACAGCTGTGTTTCAGAAGGGGAAACGATCCCAATTAGCTTGCCAGGTGCTCTCTTGTAAATGGCTTTCAGGTGGTAAAACCATGTCTGACTGCAGTCCAGGGCTTTGTCTCTCTGAAAAAAAGCCCTGTGTTCCCTTCCCTCCCCAATCCGCTCCCCTCTTACAAAGACAAGAAAACACACATACAGCAGGGGTGATTGCTATTTTAAGAACATACTTTATACAAAATAACCAATTCATATGGAAATAAAATCTACAGACCTCCAAGGATCAAGCTTTTAAAAAAGTTCTTTAAAAAAATTACCCAACACACAGTATTAAACTAACTATTGAGGTAACTGTCGCTCTTGGGGAACAAAGGTAATCAGCAGACCAAGACAAAATATACACAATATAAAAATAAATAGCATTCCCCTTTCCAGTATTGACCAGGAAAGTTCACAAAACTTTGCAGCAGCAGGAGAGAAAAGAGGATCCCTGACACTGTGCTCTACAGGATGGGGAGGGAGGCAGGGGTGAGAGCTGGGGGCTCCCGGGCACCAGGTGATGGAGAGGTGCAGCACCTGATCCCCCAGTGGAGAGAATAATGCTGGGGCAAACTACTCTCGTGCGACCTCCTTCTTGCACTGAGAAATTCAGGCTATCAAATCCAACCTTTCATAAATGGCATGGGCAGCTGTCCCACTCAGTTTCTTTCTGAGCTGAAGACAAGCAGGACCAGCCCTTGAGCATTAAGTCCTACCACCCTGCAAAATGCTCCAGTGCAGAGCACCATGCAGGTCAGGTTCCCCCCACTGAGGGATGCAGGGGGGGTTGTTTTCACAGTTTGGTGTGGGAGGTCTCTGCCACAGCATCAGCTCACCCTTCCACTGCCCTGGGACAGTTGCAATCAGTTGACAAGGGCCAGGCTCCTGCCCCCATGGCTGCTAGACCCCCTCCCCACCCAACAACAAAAAAGCCACAGCAACATAAGAACAGCCTCGCCCAAAAAGGGAAAGGCCCCCATTTTCTCCTTGTGCCCCCAACAGACAGATTACATTCTTTACAAACTTACAATAATACAAAAAAATCCGAACGTCACCCCACTTCAGAAAAATGGATGTAGTGGCAGAGGGTCTCCCGCGAGCTGCCCCATCGATGCCAATGCAAGCACAAGTGAGTTGCTCTCCTTCCCCAGATGCATTGAGTCAGTGGTGTATCCAACCCTCGCTCTCTGGCAACCACAGGCACCTTCTTCCATGAGCTCTGCCTCATGGATGAGGCTCAACTTCTATCAACTTGCTCCCTTCCCTTTCAACGAGGAGGCAACCAACTCTCCCACGGCTACCTAAACCAATCCAACAGTCATTGGGAAAGCAGGAATGTGGCATGGATGAAATGCAGGTCACAGAAAGCACCTTGCTTCCCACTCAAAGTGCAAAGCCCCTCCAGTGTGTTTCACAGCCACCCACTCCCTAAAACAATAGAGGAAGGTCAAAGTTGCACTGCTGCACATTATTATTGCTCAGAAAAAAAGATCAAGCAGTGGTGTTCGTTGATCTATCAAGGAAGAGAGGCAACAGCTTTCATGGTTGTACACAGTATATATTTTCAACCTAAGCCCCCCTTGGAGGTAGACTTGCCAGGTTCATGTGTGGGAACCCTGCACAGGGGCCAGGATGAAATCCTTGTGCTGTCAGAGGGACAGACATCTCCAGGTCAGGGTGGGAAACCCTGGGGTCATGCAGGAGAACACTAGTGACCCACTAAGAACACCTTCATGAAGAGAGTAAATGTGGACTCCTCGCCTGCTTTCTATATGTGTGTGCAGAGGAGACAGCTGGCAAATTCAACCTTCTGCCCTTCTGTTCGCCTGAGCAGTGTGTGTTTTCATCTCTGCGTTTGACAGCAACTGACCACAGCAAAGTGAGCAGAGGGAAAGAAACCTGAAAGCTAGGGAGCAAAGAGAGGGGAAGTGTTGGTGCATGACACAAAAGGGGATCAGAGGATGTTTCCAGACTAAAAGTTGAGGCTTGAACTCCTGTAGCTGTGTTGGTGGCCTCAGAAAGGGAAATCGCTTCTCCCACACAGTCAACAGTGTTTGGGTGCACTAGGTGCCTGCTTGCCTCTTACTGATTTGAAGGCCAAAGCAGTCCCTAATGGCCACCTAACTTTGACAACAACAAGGGAATTTGGCCCACATGGAGCTATTTCCACTTTTATTTAGAAGATATTCCACTTATTACCCTTCTGCCAGTGAGACGAGTGTTTCCAAACAGAAGGGTCAAAGGACTTGCTAGAGTTGGTGAAAATCCCAATTAATCCTCAGCCCTAGTTAATCCTTGGTCCCCTCTTGCACTGGTGGGTGTAGCTCTTGCCCTCTACTGGGTGCACTGTCCTCTTTGACATCCACTTTTCAAAACAAGGATGACCTTTGCAAAAGAAACCTAGGCCCCTGCTGCAGATGAAGGAGGAAGACCCCAAGTTGATCCAAAGCCAGCAACAGTAAAACCACAAAACGCTCCACAGTCTCTCAAATACTGCACGTGAGCCAAGGCAAAAGAGTAACCAGAAAGGCTCTGGCATCACACACCTCTGTTTCAAAGGTACACTCAGACGTTACTATCTAGTTTTAAATACATACAGCCTTGTCCTGAATTTCCTTCTGAGGGGTGGATTGAGCCTTGTTCCTATTTGGAGACACATGGAAGTGGCCCCCCGACTCAGCTCCTTTTCAGAGAGGGAGGTGGGCAGCAGAGATTGAAAAACAGAACGCACAGTTCATTATGTATTGGTTAAAAGCATTTTCCTTCCGCATGGGCGGCAGGGGTCCTTCCAAGCCCAAATGTGCTTTACCCCCATATGTATGTTAAACAGGTACAGATGGGGAAAGGCTGGAAGGTCAATGTTTGAGATGCTTTCTTGGTTACAATAAGCACATGCTCTTAAAGCTTGTCACGTGGCCTGCAGCTGCAATGCTACTTTCATAGCCTGCTACCTCAATCTCAGCCTTACAGAAAGGATACAGCACTCGCACACCTGTTCTTCGACCACTAGCCCTGGACCTAGAGCAAAACCGGAATTCTGCAAGAGCAAACTCCACCACCAATGCACCACAATAAAAACTTTATAAGGGGATTCTCTGCACAGTTGCATGATTGTTGTGCTGTGAGGACATCTTGGGGCACCCCCACCATCACGAATTCCCATTTTCCTTCTCCAATCCTCAAGATGCTTCTTTCCTGTAACTCAGGTCGGCACCTACTCCAAACCCCCATAATGCACATGGCAACACCATCTCCTTGGGAAAGGAAAGCAGAACAAAGCCATCGAGAGGAAAGCAACAGCTCTGGTTGAACGCAGAGATGCACAGAAGACTGACAGATCAGTAGAGGAAAAAAAGGGAGGTTGTTTCCTAATTATATTTTCAATTTAAATGGAGAAGTGTTGGGGTGAGAAGCTGCAGGAGAACTGCTTCAGTCAGCTGAATGAAAGGCAGCCCCTGTGCCTAGCTTTCAGATAAGGCATCAAGAAGCTGATAGCTCTCCAAGACCCTGAGAAACCATACTTACAAAAATATACACAGGAGAGTCATTTTGGAAAGTCTGTATGGGAAAGGCATTTGGCAGACAAGAAAGGATCAGAACCCCTTCCAAGGAAAGTGTCTCCATGTACTTCAAAGTCACAAATCAAACCAGTTGAGCCTTGAAGCTTCAAATTTACTTTCCTCTTTTGTCCTCCTCATTGCAGGCTGATACCATGGATTGCTACTGAGTGGTTTGGCAGCTCACACCATGGGATTTACAGACTGCAAACTTCTGCTAGACATGGCTAAAAATCACTGTGAAGACTCTGTGATTTGCCTTCTTAAAATACTTAAATTGAATTGCCAGGGCCTGTAGTGCTTAAGATGCCTGAAGCTTCCAGAGTTTGTATAACGGCCTTCATAGACAACTGAACCCCTTGGGAACTTGGGAACGCACTCACTTGGGAACCATTCAAGGTGGTGGGGAAAGTAAGATGCTAAAAAGCCTGAGTAGTGTACAAAGCTCATCTGAGAATATCAGAATTTTTTTTGGTGTGCTTAAGGATGGTCAATATCATATTTGTTCTAGGTATTATATATTCTTGTTTAACATGAAATCCATAATTACAGCAAAACACATCCTCCATATGGGAAAAGAAATAGCTACAAGAAACCTTGCAAAGCCGCTAGCTCAAGATGCTTGCTGAAGGACCAACTGATAATATACTATTCTACAACAATGCCTGGAGACGAGAAAGAGGGTTTCCAACCAGAGTCCAGATTCTCTGTGTACATGTTAAAATATTATTTCAGATAAAGACACAAGTATGGCACTCAAAAGCCAGGACTTTTTTAAAATGCAGCTACATTTCTCTGCACTGTATGCAAAACCACAGCAAAAAGTACAACTCTGTACATAAAGAGCTGCCATTTTACTCTTTTCTACATCCCTCCTTAAACCTGTTTCTTTCACAATATCTACAAAACAGCTCTTGCCCAGCATGAGTTTGGAAACTGAACTATAAATTCACATTTTCCACTGGTGTTGCACCCCAGCAATCCGCTGCCAGCCCCGTGCCCTCTGAGAGGTGCCCACTATCTCTGATTTGCTCAGATTGTACCTAGTGAGACAGAGCTCTGATTTTGAGGGCAACCCTAGGTGTCAACATAAAAAGGGAAAACAAAACACTTATGAACAAAGCATTTGAAAGTCTGGAAACTCCAAGCTAAGAGTCCACAAGCAGCTCTCCCTCTGAGCATGCCCTGTCTCCAGGATAGCCCTGAGGAGTCCAGCCATAGTTAACCTTCTGCTCTGTTGGTACTTTTCTAATATAAACCATGTGTCCTCACAACAGCAGCTTGTTAGTCACTTTAGTAAGAATTACTGACTACATCAAAAGCCATTTCCCTAGAAAATCCTCCCAGGAGGAGTGAGCTTCACTGCTTCGTTTTGTATACCATCTGCTAAAGTCAAACCCTTCTTCCAGATTTCCTTTATGTCAGGTAAGGGATAATACCTTCACGTCGCACATTCCATATAGGATCCTCTGGCTTTCTATCACTATATAACACTCCACAACCCCTCTCCAGGCAGACCACAAGCGATTCATGCCTTCCTTATTCATCCACTAGTTTGACCTGGGCTTGGTACTCATCCAAATACCATGACCACTAGAACCATGTTTTCAGTGCCAGTTCCAGCTGAAGGCCAAGAGTGCTTCAGCTTGGTTGGGGTTTTGTTTTTTTTATAGCATCTAAAAACCTCCTGTTCCACAAAGTTCACAATGAGCTGAAATGCAAGGCACTTCAAATATTTGTGTAACTGTGATACAGAAGACACAGACTGAAGTATGGCAGAGGTTGTTTGCAGAATCTACATTCCCATTTCCAGAATTTCAAATGCTTTGCTACAAGTTACATTTTACAGTTCCTCTGGTTTTAAATGTGCTATTTCCAATTATTTTTACACCTACAATGAACTAAAGATTTCTTTACAAGGACAACTAACTGTGTTTTCGTTTCTCCTATGTTTACCCTCCTGAAGAGCAGTTATACTTGCAAAGTTTTTTCATAAATACCTACTACTGCTTCAGTACCTCCAATCAGGGAAGGACTCAGATTTGCATTTCAGGGCAGCTGGGGCACCTCTGAAAACCCAATGCCAGCAGATGAGCCAGTAGCAGACCCTCAGATCTGGAACAAATCTGGATGAGCTATAGCATAACGTTCCTGGCTGGGAGAGCAGTTACCTGCTTCTCAGTCTAAGGACAACCTCCAGGATCATCTATTCCAGCTTATACTAAACTACTAGACACAGATGAACGCAAATGAAAACAAAAAATAATCAAAACCCACAAAAAAAAATTATCTCCCTTTCATAATGTAATGGCATCTGTAGACAGTATAAGTAATTCACATTATATTGAAGTTTCCCTTTGTGTAGGAGTCAGCTGTCCTGGGCAGCTCACTGGACCAAGATGGCAGCAGCTCCAGTTTCCAGGCTAGCTGCAGCAGTAAGAACAACTGTGTTTATAAATGTGCTTGTGGGAACAGCATGAAGAGTTTAACTTTTGTTTAAACAAAGATAATGCCTTGTCCCTTCACAAACCAGAGGCAAAATGATTGTAGCAAAGAGCAATGAGACTCATTGGTAAGAGGGCACTGATATGTGGCAGTTCTTCCTTGCTCTATTTCAGGAAAGAGTATTTCTCATCTTTTAAGGTTTTTGTGCTTCCAAAAGCTTAGGTCAGAAGGAACAATGCTTCAGTCTGATGCTACATGCCATTTGCTCAAACGGCTTTGCCAGCACGTGGTAGATCTACACATCAGGACAAAGGCAGTGCAGCCATGCATGCTAGTGCAATCCAGCAAAAGATATGGGTAATGGTATCATCCAAGACAACAAGGCAGCCAGAAAAATCCTCCAGAACGCTGGTGACAGAGACTGTCCCCTGGCTGGTACCATAGACAAAAGGACATGCTGCTCTGTCCTTACTTTTCTGCCACTTGTGCTGTTGCTAGCACTATTTCTCCAACACCTTGGCACGTCACTCTTTTAACTGTACCACTGGTCCCCCAGTGCAGCCAGCAGACTAACCAGGGCTGTGGGCCCAGCAGATCTTGCTGCTTGATGTTGCCATTTAGGAACCCCACCTTGTTTTACCCCAGCTCCCCCAAGAATAATCAGTTGTATTTCCTTGTTAGGTTTAATCTGCAAATGAAATCTGCAGACATGAATCCTACTGAACCCCTTTGTCAAACCTACATTTGAACATCAGTGCCCAGTGAACCACTGGGGAAGCCCTGCAACTGGTGACGAAACCCCTTCTAGACCGCACAAAGCCTCCAAGGGAAGCTGCCACTAGCCATGTCGGACTTGCTGCTATGTCATCAATGATGACAAAGCTAAATCAAGTGAAATCCGGCATGCAGCCCTCGCAGCCCTCTCATCCCTCACACCCTGAGCCACGCCACCTTAATGTCCAATTTTGAATGGATGCTTTCCGATTCACCTGTAATTTGCAAATGCCAAATCCAAGTCCATAGGCCAACAAACAGCTAACACTGCAGCAAACTAACTGGTCCCCCAAAGCATTTTCATGATTCTCCTTCATAGGCAATCAAGAGCGGTCAAGAACCCTGGGGTACTTTCTGCTTCACTGCTGTTAAGAAATGAATAGCCAAGTGACAGAGAAAGGTGGGGACTTCGCTCCTCTCTTCTGGAGCAGGGCAGTACAGATTTGTACAAATTTGTTCTACTGGATATGTGCTACTCCCACCTCCAGCTGCCCCAGTTTCACTGGAAGAAGTCTAAGATGACCAGTTATGCCATATTCTGTATTCTAAAGCATATATTTCTCCTGTCAGAAAGGCAGGGAGATGGTACTATACTACCAGAAAGGACAATGTTAGTGTCCTGGTTTCAATTCCTGGTCCTGGTTTCCTTGTTCCCCCATGATGACAGGAGCTGGAAGTGCACTCAGGCCCTTGGATCCAGAGGGGCAGAGGTGAGGTTAAGCAAGGAAAGAGGCAGAAGACAAGAGAAAGAGGAGGACATGTTACGCTCCTGAGCAATTCCTACTTTTAAGTCAACCAACCATCAGGTCATGTTTCAGTTGCAGAGGACAGGAAGGAGGACAGCAAGTCATCCACCACACGTTCCCTCACCTCTCCTAGCTCCTCCCAAACCTTCACCCTATCCTGAAAGATTCAGTGTGATATGATTGTAAACAGTTAAGGATTCCTCCAGTGCTAAGCCCACTACAAGCTGGGCCCACTCCCTCCCCCATTATGTACAATACATTCACCAACAACAGAAATTTATTCAAAAAGGCAACAGGTTAAATTCTGTAAACTGATCCAGCTCCAAAACACACACATTAATACTACAAGTAAAATTCCACCATCATCCTCTTCCACCCTGAAAAATATACCTGAGTTTAGCAGTCAATGAAAGTTTCCGTCCCCACCCTCGCCCTCCCCACCCAAAAAAAATCCCTCAAACCCTGAACGAGACGCAGTCTCTGGTCACGGAAAGCCACTAGTTTGCGATGCTCGCCCTGTGGTGGTGAGACAGCTGCTTGGCTGGCTGGGGCCCAGCACCGCTCCAGGTTTCCAACACGAAAGCCATCATGGCACCATGTTCCATTGACCCAGGAAGCTACATGCTGCTTGGGTGAGGGGAGGGTGGGAAGAAGTCCTACCCCTCCTTCCCCTTGTCCAAATCACGTGTGGCTTTCGTCTTCATGAGGTCCTTCCTTCCTCGGACTAGCTCTGGAAGAGGAAGAACAAGAGTTGGGGACTTTACCTGGCAACTTTAGAAAGGAATAATCTCAGGACTGCATGCAACTAGTTCAAAGCTAGCTCTATTAGTCCACCTAGGTTCTGTTTTACAGAAGCTAAGACTATAGAGATGCCCCCAGCTCCTCTGCAGAGCAGCAGTTCACTTCCCAGCTTCCTCCAACGCTTCCCACTCTCATCCAACACTTTATTCCTTTAACTAGCAGGAAGAAAAAGACTCATGTTTCAACCTTGTTCTCTTTAGTAGCCCTTACTTGATCCAGAGGCAACGCTGATGGTTTTTGTGGCGTCAAATCTTCCCGGGACATGGTTGCTGTAGGCATCTTCGGGAAAGGAACTTGAGCCTGATGCATTTGCACGCTGGAGCCAGGTTGAATGGAGAGAGTTTTAGCACATGACCATCAAGAGTAAATCCCATCTACTTGGTTGAACGCATACATACAACATTCACCTACAAGCATGCAACTCGTGTATTCTTTTTTCTGGCTTCCACCCAAAACACAAACTTGAATCCATGCCACTCTACTAAGTGTAGTTACTCTCTAACTAACAATGGCTTAGTTGTAAGCTAACCCCCCCCGAGTACTAGAAGAACTGTGATGCTGGGACTTTAACAAAACAATTACAGTCAAAGAAATTTTATAAAATCTGAACAGGTAATTTTTGAAGCAGCAGAATTTTCCACTCAGGAATAAAATGTGATAAGCACAATCTCAGTGAGAAGTAATTTTCTGTGAGGGAAATTTGAGACAGAGAGGAAGGGGAAAGCAAAAGCAGGGGGAAAACAGGGCAGTGTTAAAATAAAGGAGTTCATAACAAGAAAATAATTTCCACTTTGGTTATCTACTCTGTCCCACTATGAGAAAGAGGCAATAAAATTATTGCAAAGAAAATGGCAAGAACCCATTTGATGAAGAGATACACAACACTGGGTGACACATTAACAATAGACTGTGAGATAAAACAAAACACTTGTGTGGGGATGGATGGAACAGGCTAACAGGTCTCCATGATAGCTATTGCTACTTGCTTTAAGGAGTTGCAGTGAGACACTCTCTCAAGCTTAAGGTATCATTTAGTCCAAGGGTCTAAGAGTCACCTGTTAGCCTTTCAACTTTGCTTGTCATCTCTGACATCAAGCCATATCCTTTGAAGGATATCCAACACTTCTCATCACCCAGGCATCACCCCTCTCCCACCTCGCCTTCTTGCAGAAAACACGATCTTACCCGGAGGGTCTATACAAGTCCTGGGGTGGCCCCCCCATGCCACCTCCACTGCCTCTCTGCTCCATCAGCAAGGCCTGGAAGTGACCTACATTCTCTTCCCGGCAGCGGTATAAGGGTCCCTCCTGAGAGAGACCATTGGCCTGGCCAGAGGCCGGATGATGAGATAGGTGAGCATTCATGGGCGATCCATATGTCCTTGGCTGGAAATGACTAGCGGGATGCCGGGATGCGTAAGGAGAGCCAGTCTGTAGCATCACCCCATGTGGAGGGAAAGCTGATGGGCTGAATCCCATCCCCGAACCCAGGTGTGGTGGTGGGGCTCCGTAGAGGAACTCCCCCGCTGCCACTGAACTTTGCCTCTTTGTGGCAGCGTTGTGGTTGTCCAAATCAAGGAACTCTTTGGGACTCTCCGGCCTTTCCTGGGTCTCCTCAGACTTCTCCTCTTCAGGTCCCAGATCCTGCCCATCGCTTGGAGAAACCTCTTTGGCACTCGCTACGTCCATGCGGTTGGGAGAGGCCAGGGCGGCGCTCAGGACCTCACAGCCCTGCAAGCCACTGGCCGGACCCCGGTCTGGGAAAGGGGGTCTGGCCAGGGGCGGGTGGGTGCTGGGGTGCCCGCTAGGGCTGGCCTGGGGGTGGAGAGGTCTCTGCCAGTCTGAGTAGCCCTGCGGGCAGGCATAGTAGGGCGGTCGCTGGTAGTGGTGGTAGGAAGGTTGAGGCTGTGGCTGGTAGGGGTAGGGCATGCCCTGGGGAGGACGATACCGGGGAAAGACTCCGGGGTGGGCGCTGTTTGGTTGGAAACCCCGAGGAGGGAAATGCTGGGGGTGAGAGGCAGGGGGAGGCGGTGGCTTTCCCCCCATCACATGACCAAAGCCCTGCAGGCTTGGGTTGATGTGGTATCGCCCAGCCGAATTAGGGTATTCCAGACCAGGCATGTAGAGAGGGTGGAACTGGTTGGGGGCAGCCCCCACAGAGCTGGCATCCATGGTGGGGAGGCCGGTGCCCTGCCCCATGCAAGGCACAGCAGCTTCGGGCAGAGCCTTCCCTCCGCTGCAGAGGGGCTTCTCCAGGAGGTTGGTGGCCAGCCCCTTCCCCTCAGCGCTGGCTGTCGGCCCCTCATTTGTTGCGCCATTCTCGGGCAGGGGACCACCTCTCTCTGAGGAGGGGACAAGGTCTCTCATGCAGCCTGGGCCACCAGCGTAGCCGCTCTCCACTGGCCACGCGCCCTTGCTCTGCCCTGCCTTCATGTCACCCTTCACGCTGGAGCCGTCCCCATCGCCGTCGGGGGGTAAAGGGCGCCTGGTGCACTCCATGGGCAGCGGGGGCTTGGGATGAGGTAGGAGTTTGGCGTAGGCCCCATCAGGAATACCAATGCACTGAGCCTTCTCATCCACACCTGCTGGCGGCTCCACTGGGAAGAGAGGGGAAAAAATGTCACTCATAGGTCTAATTCCAGAAATTGTCCCTCCCTGCCCAACACATACACACAACTGCTCAACCTCACCCAAAGCACACATGCCAAAGAGTAAATCTTGCTAGCTTAACCAGGTCCTATCAAAGCATCCTCTTCTGCTGCTGACCTAAAGTTGCTGGGCAGCTCTGCCTGACAAGTCTCTAACATCTGGATGGAGAGAGCAACCCGCTTTTGTGACAATGGAAGAGAAAAAGAAGCGACTTTCTAAAGCCATGAAGGTACTCCAAAGCCTGCAATGTTGCATCCTCTATTCAAACCTCTGCACAGGACTGTTGGAGCATGGTACCTGTGCAGCTGCAAACTCCCTTCCACATCCATCACAGAGCCTTCCCTTCAGGGAACTTTAGCAATTCTGAAGTGCATTTTTGCAAAGTTGGATGACCTTTACTAAGTGCTTCTTTTAAAAAAAGAGCATTCTTCAATTAAAACTACTCATGAGGTTGTCCCTCTCTTGCAGAGATGGCACACGTGGGCTGAACCCTCAACATACAGGTGTGCTGCATTTTGCAAGCCACTGATTTCACACCTATACTGGAGTAACATTGCATGTGTGGGTTGGGTCTGACACATGGGTGTACAGAGGCTGCCTAGCAGAGAAGCTGGGAAATACCACAGTGGGGTCCACGTGATGGCAGAAGTCAGGGTAACGGTAGCTTGATTTCCAGCTCTGTTGGCCCTTCTGGTCCACAAAACCCACTTGCCCACAGCTTGGGCAAGAAGCGCTGCCACACACCGAGATGCTGCAGAGCTTTTCACAGCTGCATTTTAACCAGCTGTGATTCGGAGATACAGCTACTTTCCCCTGCAATTACTCAAAGTTCTCCCTCAGTCTCTGTTCTATATCCAGCTGAACTAAATGATGATAACTTTTAAGCCATGCCACACAAGGAAAGAGTTTCCTCTTCGTGCAAGGCACACAAGGGATCGATAAAAGATGCAAGGGTTTTGATCTCTAGTTTACCAGCTAGAATTAATAAAAAAAAATTTTTTTTTGATCTCTGGGTTTTTTTGATCTCTACTTTAGGTTTGTTTTATTTTTAAGGGTTTTTTTGATCTCTAGTTTACCAGTTATAACAAACGAAATTCAACTAGAAGAAATTTATGACGGCACACGAGACAGGCTGCTATCCCACCTGAACTGACAGCTGCTCAGGGACTTTTGCACAGTCATTTTGTGTGTGAAGATTTTGAGATGTCGAGAGCTCACGAGGCACATGTGCATTTCAGAGGAGAAGCCACACTGACGTATACTCAAGGGAGTATATTTAAACCATTTAGCCACATAACATCCTATTTCCTTCCCTAACTCTCTGCAGATCCAGTTTTCATAACAACTTCAAGTGAGCTCCAGAAGCATCACAGCCTATGCTTTGCGTTTGCACCCCAAGGCAAACCGATAACTTGCAGGTTAACAGGAACAGAGGGGACCTGTCTGGCAGGCAACAGTAAAATAAAACAGTCTTAGAAAAATCTAAGCAATGGCTGGAGTACAAATTATATTCCAATTTAGATAATTAAATTATTGTTAGACATGCATTTTTAAAAAGAATTTAAAAAGAATTTTCACAGAATAAAGGTGGGTATTTTTGCTGAGCCTCACTGTTTAATATTGACTTCAGTAAGCCTGAAAGTGAAGACCTATTTTTTGCTTCTCTAGTGGCACAAATCCAAATAAAACCATCTTTATAGACACAGGTTTTGTGCCTCTGAATGACAGCTGAAATTTGGAGCCCTACAAGTTTAAAGCCTGTCAGTCCTCGGTCACCCTCTCTGCAAGCGCATGCTGGTGGGCAGAGGATCTGCCCCAGCACGAGAAATAGGGATGCTCTGCAGCAGGCAGGAGCAATGCCTGGCATCAAGCGAAAGGGCAGACAGGGAAGCTCAAGCACTACAGGCATGGAGCGCCCTGTTGGCAGGTGGGCGCTCAAGGTGTTACCTTGGTTGCTCTCCGGATCCATGGTCTGACCAGTGGGGTCCTGCGAGTTCCCGTTCCCCATGATGGGTTTTGGGGGCTGCGCGGCAGAGGCAGCATGAGCCAGCTGGGGGAAGGGTCCGGGGAGGTGCGGTGGAGGCGGCTGGCGAGGGTGGTAAGGCACACCCGGCGGGCACACGCGAGAGGACAACTGCTGCATAGCAATCATCTCCGGGCTGTCCATCATGGAGTCCCCACTCTGGCACCCTCTTTGAACCTGTGGCGGTCCCCCAAAAAGAGTGCCTGGTGGCTGTGGCATCCTCTGGCCAGTGGCTTTCCCAGGAGGTCTGATATATCCTGAGGGAGGCACCCCATGAGGTAGGAAATTCGATTGCTCAGTCCACTGGCTGGGAGGCAGAGGTGGTCTCATGGCTCGGGGGTCCATCATATGACCCAGGGCATGGGGCTGGAGCGAAGGTCCTGGCCCCATGGGCGTCTTCTCCTCCGGCCCCATGGTGCCCTGGCCAGCAGGGCCATGGCTGCCGTTCCACAGGGCTGGGTGTGCACGGTTCAGGTACTTGTAGGGGCGGTACATGTGCCCCGGGGGAACCTCAGAACATTCTGGTGGCCTCAAAGGGGGCCCATTGTGCCTCGGGGGAAGGAAGCCCTGCTGGAACTGGCCTGGTGGGTAGACAGCATCAGGCGGAGGGCCGCTCATGCGCCCCAGCTGCAGAGCGCCTGGCCGGGGACCGAGGCCAGAGACATGGGTCGGTCCTGCACACGCCTGCTTCTCTGGGGCTGCCAGCCTGTGCCCACGGTGCTCATTCAATCCCACACCCGTCTGGAGAGAAGAGAGAGAGAGGAAGATACAATGTGGGTATCCATAAGACACATCGCACCAAGGGGTGCAGAGGACCTGCGGGTCCCAGGTTGCAGGTTCCCTTGGATGCAGCATTTCTTACCTGCATGGCAAAGTGCTGGTGCTGCTGGACCAGGTCTCCAGGATGGGGCTCAGGCACTCGCGGCGAGCCGTAGAGTTTCGTGGAATCTGATCCACGCAGGGGGCCAAATGTTCCCGGCACGGCTGGTCTCTGCGGGTGGGGAGGAGTGCGGGAGGGAGAAATAAAATCACAGAATCACAGAATCACAGAATGACCGGGTTGGAAGAGACCCACTGGATCATCGAGTCCAAATGACTTGTTCAATGCAGTAAAAGTGGCAGAGCTACTGCAGGTGAGGGGAAGCCAAGGCTGGAGGAATCACACAGATGAGCAGCCTGATCTAGTGGGAGGTGTCCCCGGCAATGGTGGAGGACTGGAATTAGACAATCTTTAAGGTCCCTTCCAACTCAAACCATTCTATGATTCTGTAAAGAGATGGGCTTTTTGGAGTTACCATGAAACACCTATCGTCTCTTTCTTATGAGCTGACACAGCTTCATTGCTAAAGCCAATATCACAACCCAGCCACGTGTTCCAGCTGCATTCGGATCATGATACACTCACCTGCCACACAACTATTTGGGAGCAAGGAAGATTGGAGGGGGCAGTTATTTTGCTCCAAGGAGAGGAGAGGACCACATGAGCATGCAAGCAGGACAGCAAAGGAATGTGCTGTATTTCCCTGAAAATAGTCGTTGCCTCCAGGTCTCCTAGTCTACCCCTCTATGTGCTTTAGAAGTGCTCTAAAAATTTTATTTCACCTCTAGCTATAGGAGTGAGGGGTAGTCTGGGCCTCAGAGGAGAAGCTGTACACCACACCACAGGACATCACTGGTTAAAATGGAAAAGAAAGGGAAGGATGACGTGTGTACGATTCAGAGCAGAAATGCTGGGCTAAAGGGAGGTCACTGCTGCAGTCCAGGGTGGCCTTGTTTTTTATTTCATTTACTGCTTTCATGAATATTCAAGGCATGAAATGCAGCACGTACACAGATAGCACAAAGTTGCTGGGCATCTGTAAACAACAGACAAAAGACTGGTATGTTCATCATCGTAAACTGGACATTAAATGAAACATAGGTAGAAAATCAGAGAGGCTAAAGCTGNAGGTCAATTGCCTTTAGGAGGAGAGAACAGAACTGGAGAGTCGGGGCTAGTGCAAGCCCACACAGGGAAACATTAGGAGACTGTTCCCATCTAGTGTGGCAAAGACGGAAACTACACCAGTTTAAATCTAAGGGCTGAAAAGTTTCAGTTGTAGAAACCATAGCCCTGACCCTTAACCTCTGGGAGAAGGCTCTTCTTAGGCAGTAGTGATTTCACGGTAGAGAGCTACATTCCCCATTGTCTCTCTCCCTCCACAGGCCTGATGGGTGACAAACAACAGAAACTTCCTTACCATCTGGCTGGGATGTGGCACAGGGCTGGGCATGCTGCCATATTGCAGAGAGCGAGGGAAACCTCGCCCGTTGGAAGGGCCTACTTCTTGAGAAGACTGCATTGGGTTGCCACTTGCATCCTCTGCAGAGGATGAGGAGAAGGAGGAGGAAGAAGAGGAAGAAGCGGGAACCCTGGGAGTAGCTCGATACGGTGGAGGTTTTCCTCCATTTTCCAGGCGCTGCTGCCTCTTGCCTGGTCCATCTGGGTCTCGCGACCGAGTCCAGACGCTGCCTGTGCCAGAGCGACCAGTCCGTCGGCTCCTCTTCTCTCGTCTCCCATCTTCTCTGATCCAAAACTCCTCGTCTGTGTCTCCATCTTCCCCAGGGAAGTGCTTCATCATTGCTCGGTGGAAACACCTTTCTAAGTTGTAAGCCATCTTGGTATATTCTGCAGTAACAAAGAAGCATCATCATCAGGGACGGAGCCTTACAGAGAGGAACAGTGAAGCAACATCAGACTTTCTGCATCAGATAAATCATCTCCCCTCCACAAAGTTTCTTTGAGGAAGATGCCTATATCTAACTAGTTGACTTTAGCCTACGTTCTTAAGCTTGATAAGCAACGCAATATCAGATTTACTCAGTAACCTCACCAGAGGACAGGCATGCAGGCAGGACAAAGTGCCATTAGTGGCAAGGCTTGCAGAGTCAGCATTAACCCAGTGTTCCAGCATAGTGCCAGGAATTACATTATGAGAAGCATCAGAGATGCGTGATCTGCACATTTAGCTAGCACAGTGCTGAGAGAAGAAATGTGAACTTTCAGCAATACTATTTGATTACATTTTTAGAGACTCTGTGGACTCATTCAACTCCCTGCTGTATGCGACGAGACAGGAAAATCAGCAAACGAATTCATCCGCATACGCTTTCCAAAGCACTTGCTGACCCTGACATGAAAGCTATTGCCAACACCAGTGACCCCATTGTGATATTTCCACAGGGCTGTTCTGCTCAGAGGGGCCCTACTTTTAATTGATAGGAAGGAAAAGGCATGAGAGGTGTTAATGACTGGGACTTGAAGCAAACGACTTCCCAGTTGTTTCCACAAAACTAACCCAGGAGTTCCTCAGTAAACAGTTTTCCCAGTGGTAGTGCAGACACGTTTTTACTTGGGGCCCACAGTGACAAGCTGGGTAGCTCTATTTTCCCTTTCAAGGCAGTGCTGGTGAGGCACAGTCTGCAGCGATGACCCACCATATGGGAACTGATTTCTTACCCAAGCAACACACAGAATTTTAATTGGCATGGCAATTAAACCCATTTGCAGAGTCATGATGTTCATTCAACAGCCAAGGAACCGAAACCCTACATTTTCCTTCCAAAGGGCAACAAGCCTAGTTCATTCCTGACTTTTCTGCTGTAATTGACAAACACCAGGGGCTAACCAGACTCTGATGCTTTTCAAAGTCTGTCTTACATGTTACAAGACAGAGCAGCACACACACAAGCGCACAAAGGAACAAGCTTGGAAAGAAACAGACTTTATCTTTTTTGTATGTTCTGCCTTCACCATCTATCAGTGTGGGAGTGCCTCATTATGCCAAGCCCCAAATCAGCAAGACAATTGTACTAAAGCCTTGGCCTTATTACTAAGAAGCTCCTTTTCTTTCACCCAGCCTCCCCAAAATACCCTAAAAGAATAAGCAGCACAAATCAAGTATTGGCAAGTAGGGACACAACAGTGCTTGCTTTGACTTAGCACTGCAAATAAATGAACTTAACCTCTTACTGCTCTTACCACTGCCTTCACCATTGTACTTAAGACAGTTCCTGAACATGGTCTTCATATCGCCCACAAATTCTTCCTTGGTGCAGTACTGACCTCCGTTCAACTTCTTCTCCATGCTAGAAATGTCCATGGGGGCCTGAAATACAACAAAACCTCCCTTCAGTTGCAGCAAACATAGCGGACCATGCAAAGTTGCCTAATTATCTTCCTTACAGAAAGGAAACTGCTCTCCCAAGAGGCAGTGTCTCATCTTTGGTTTGCCTTAATTGTAAGGCTAGAAAGGACTACTGGGGTCAAGCAGTTTGACTGTGAGAGCAACACAGCTCACAAAACTTGAAAACACTTCCAAAAAAACTGCATCTCAGTCAAAATGCCTCAGTCAACAAGGGTGGACCATTCTCCGTACCTTAATGATCTGGTAGTAGTTGGGAGCATATGACTCATCGACAGGCTCCAAGAAGGGCCAAGAGTCCTTGTGAGCCTTTACCACATCTAGAACTGGCATTAACAAAAGAAAAGTGAATGGTTACACACGCATGCCCATTTTTCATTTTGAACAACTCATGCAAAGAGGAAAGCGGGGGCAGGACTAACCTTTGTACATGGCTGTGAACTCATCATCCAGTTCAAAGCTGCAATGGCAAGAACAACAGTGAACATGCAGACTAAGGATATACAATAACAGGCTCTTGTACTTCATCTTCCCTGCTATCCTGTGCACAGCGTCACAACGCTGACAAATAGGCCTGGTCACAAACACTCCCTTAGTGTGGACCAAAGCTAGATGTTTCCCATGTTACTTGCTGTTCTCCAACTTCATTTCTCCATCCTCATTCCTGTGAATGACCATAATCTTTCTTTTACTCATTACAATGCACCCGTGTGCTGCATGACCAGTTGCATACTCACAGATCCTTGGTCCTTCGCTCTTCCTTGGTAGGGGAACTGGGATCTAAGTGGGAAAGCTCAGGGGGTAGTTCCTTCCCCTGTGCCAGCAGCCAGGCTCGCTCTTCACGAAGCTTCCTCCTCCTGGCCCGTTCTGCAGTGAGGGGAGATAAGGAAACATTCAACACTCCTTGTCAACATCATCTTGCAGGGAAAACAAAGGGAGCTCCTGCAGCTCTCAAGAAGTCCAGTGAAATGTTCTCATTCTTTCAGCAAAAGTAGCTACAGCGTAGAAGCAGAGGTGAGAATACAGTGCACCATCAACAAACTCTCCAATTTCTCTTGACTTTACCATTGCGGATTTTGAAGCATTACTGTGATACAAATGCCTCCCTAGGCAGCTTCTAGACAAACTCCCTGATCATGAGGTGGTGCCAAGACAGAAGTTTAACGCACAGACCTAGGCATAGATCAGTGCTATACAAAGAGCTGGCTTATTAAGTTACCTTTCTTCAGATGGTTCACCTCAACCAGGTGAACTCATGGCGGCTGGTTGGCAATGAATAACTGGGGTCATTAACACCCTTCACCACCATTGCTACCTTTGGGATGATTCAGGCAGGCCCTCATGGCCAGCAGCCTGAGCAAGCAAGCTGTGATGCAGAAGGGCCAATGGGACAGCTTTGATTTAAGAGATGAGAGACAGGAAGAAGCAACGTTGGTAACATAACCTGTGGTTTGCAACCAGACAGCTGGCTAACAGACTGATTCATCATAGAAAGTTTATAGGCTCTTATGAACCTCATTTCCTTTTTCTTATAGGAAATCTGAAATCGCTTGACTTGCTTAACACCTGTGTTTGCACCAACTTTCTGTTGGAGCAGAAACCTGTGAAATGTGATAGGAATGGTTGGACTCGATGATCCGGTGGGTCTTTTCCAACCTGGTGCTTCTATGATTCTATGAAAGTAAAGTTTAAGGAGAGGTGTCATAGGAGGAACACTCCAGAAAACAGGCCACAACAGGGGAACAACTAGAGTAAAAGAAAGATGGGGAACACTTGGCTAACACCCTCTTTGGAAAATGCCAAAGATTCAAGAAGCATTAGCTCTGGTGGAAGACTATTAATTCACTGTCCTGCTCTGTCAGTCAAAACCAAACTCGGAATGGAGGTCGGGGATAAAGAAAACTAGGAGTAGTTACAAGGTGGGGATTTCTTGGGCAGTCCACAGCCAGGTATGTCAAGGACTGGTAAAAGGAAATCCAAATTTCCCCTTAGAGGACTCTGGGTAGCACTGAAGTGGAGGGGACAGGACTTGAATCTTGGGTATCCTACAGAATCTATCAACACTCAACATAACATTTTATGATGAGAAGTCAAATGAAATGCAGTTAGAAACCTGTCTAAGCACAGGTCAGTCTTGCATGCTTTCAGAAAATTAGCACTCAGACATCCACTGTAACGTCATCTAAGGAAGAAAGCTGAGAAGAACCTGTGGCGATGATTTGGGCAGCGAAAGGAAAACCTTAGTCAGGATTAATGGCAGGTCCCTCTGCCACAGAAAGTTATCAATACAGCATGTTAAAGACCACTGGCAGAGCTTGTGACCATGCTGTTGGTCTGGGTTGAGTTGTAGCTACCAGCTTTCAAAAGCTAACCTGTGCCCTAAAATGTACATCACACAGGTAGAAAGTCAGAAAAGAAAGAAGGAGCAGCATCTGGGAAGAGATCTGGAAAACTCCAACCTGCTATTGTGATAGAAATCTAGGAAGCGGCTTTAACTCATAAATTCAAGAAAGTACAGATGGGCCCAGCAGGAGGGTCGCTACATGAAGCATGTATTGGAGTTGGGGGAAGTTAAATCCCAGACTGAGAACAGGAACATGATCTAAAAACAGGCGTACGGTCCAAAACCAAGAAGCAGGTGAAGTGCTGATGAAGTTCATCAGAAAGCACATACTTCACCTTGTGTTTCATATCACTCCTCTACAGATGACCTTGCCTAATTAATGTAAAATCCCAAAAGAACTGCAAAATACAAGAAAATATTAGTTGCCCCAAAATCTCTCAGTTTTAGCTGAGTCCAGTTTTAGCAAGTCTGAACCAAGGAAAACAAGTTGCTTTATTTCAAAATCACTTTTTGTCCATCACAAAAGCTGCCATAAAAGTAAATGCTAAGAGTGTGTGCTTGGCAATAAAGAAAGATGGTTAAGAAGCCAAAGTTTCCCCTAAGATAGCTGCCATTTCTAGGCATGAAAAGTACTGCAGTGATGTAACTGAAGAAGGAAGTCAGCCATTTAAATAACCTTTCCAAAGAGCTTTTGCATCAGCTTAAAAGGAGACTTCTCCTGATTTAGCCTAAAGTGACCAGGGACAAGTTTGAACTAAACTGAAAAAACCTGCACAAACCAAAATAAACCCCCCTTTGCCAAGAAAAACACTCATGTAACCTAAATTGGCTTAAAACAGTTAACAGCTCAATTTCATGCCATTTTCTTTGAGCAGCTCTGGTGCATTCACATCAGATGATGCAGTGATTGTCTAACCCAGAAAGGATGTACCTTACATCAAAACAACACCTAAGCAACCCTAAACACTCCATTTATCTTTACAACTCTTCTGGAACTTCAAGAATAGTTTTGTCTATACAGATGGAGAATTAAAACACAGAGAATATCCAGTCTGCCAAGGTGAAACAGATACTTGTGCCAGATCTGGAAGCTGGATGATTCCAAGTTCAAAACACCTGATTAGCCAAGACTGGCAGCCAGGAATATATGGAGGCCTAGCAAGAAAATGGATTTTCTAAAGGTTAGAGAGGTAAGCAGGTAAAAGAAAGTATTCTTAGTTAACATCTGGTCTGCTACCAAACATCTGGTAGCAGACTGTTTCATTTGGAAAGTTTACAGGATCTGTATGAACTTAAACTTTTTTTTTTCCTTTTCTGAATCTTTATCCATAAAACCGATAGTGCCACCCATTAACAGAACAGCTTTCTGAAGATTTGCAGTGTTTCCTTGAAATTGCAACAGCTGAGCCAGCCACTGTGGCAAAAGCAGCAGATAAAGGAATCACTGTAAGAGAGGTTGACAGAGAGAAGGTGGTAGAAACGAGTCTGCTCTTAGACACCAGTGCCTACATGTTCCGTCTGAACACCTGCTGTCTGTGCCTTGATCTGATGTATTAAGCACAACTAGCTGTTTCTTGCAGAACAGTTAAATCAGCCTTTAATTCAAAACCATGAATAAACAAGATCAACACCTGAAGCTGTCCCATCTGGCACACTCTTTAGCCTTGTCCTCTCACCTTTAATTCTCCAACTGATGAGCCCAGCAGCAATATAAAAATATTACTCTTGCTACTCTCATGTCCCCTACACTTTCCTCTCAAAGGGATTCCTCCTTTCATTATGCATTAGACCAAAAGGACCAAATGCTATTCAGCAAGATCAAGGCCAGTTAATCCTACACACAGGGAAAGCCATGAGCATGCAAGTGAAGAAATAGAAGAGAACCAAGGAACAACACAAATAGCAGGACCAAAAGAGAGGAAACTGAAGAAGGAGATAGAGCTGCAGGGTGCACTAGAGAACAGTCAACAACACGTAGAGAGAGATGGACAAAGGAAAAGAAATTACTGTCGAGACAATTTATCTGAAGTAAGTGCAAGAAAAGATATTCTCGCTAGCAAGTCTGCCAGGGGGAGAGTGCAAATGGCAGATATTAATTCAAGATCTCAATCTTGGCTTTGAAAGCTTCTGTCCCTGCTTCACACTGGCTGCACGTACCTTCCACAGCTTTGACCTTCTCCTCCATCTCTCTCTTCCTCTCCTCCTTTAGCATCTGCTCCTGCTCCCTCTTCTGCACTGCTATAAGGATCTGGCGTTCCTCTTCTTCCTCCCTGCGTCTCTGCTTTTCCATTGAACTCAGCACATTTGGGTTTACCTGTGACAAAACGATGCACCAAAAACTGTAATGCATTGGCTTATTCAAGTCTGAGCAGAGGCAGGTTTACTTTGAGGAAGTATTAAAGCACATCTACGATGAATGGCTGGGGAGGGGGAAAAAAAAGTGTTTACACACATGAATTGTCAGATGAAAAGCAACATGTAAAGGAAAGTTATTTGCCAAGCGATGATACCCTACTAATGCAGGACAAAGGAAGAAGTGATGGGTTAGACAAACTGTCACTCAGCCAGGGACACACCACATGAATTTTCCTTCTGGGCAAAGGATTTGGGCTGCTGACATCCCCATACCAAATCTCTACCCCTCCAGCTAGCAAAGCCCTGAGTTGCGAGTGTAAGCAGAAAGGACTACTTTGTGGAACCTAGCTCAGCATAAAACACACAGTACTTAGGATAGGGAAACAGACTGGTACAGCTTTGCATCGAAGTATCATTTAGAATGTTCTGCTTTCCTGTTCAAAACAGAGCACACCTTTCTGTGTGCTAATCTTTCCTGAACTAGCTCTCACTTGTTTGTTTGGACAGCCTTCCTCCTGGGTCCCCCAACCAGTTTCCTCATTCAAGGATGCCTGGCTCTTTATTGCCCCACTTCCTCACTACCTCACTGCCAGCAGGCTGCAAGGCTCTGTTTGATCCCACTTAGACTGCAGGCTTCCGAGACCAGGGATTGCCTGCTCCTTTTCCTCCAGTAATAGGTATATGGCAGCATGGAATTACATTTATTAGTTTGATTTGATTATAAGACAAATGAATCAGTCCTCCAGCAGCCACTCCCACCTCTTTTTACTTCTGTAAGACCAAGGTACATGTGCCTTATCAAGCATGGAATAGCAACCAGAAAAGAAAAACGTGCCTTCAGTTTTCTCCACCTTCATTTTAAGGGAAGAACCAGCAACCACCACTTAGGTAGAAGGCATTTCCTGAGGATTAACAATCAGCTGGAGTCCCTTGGCTGCTGCTCAGACCATCAAACTTCTCCAGGCCCATTATTAATCCCCAGAAAAAAATCTGGCACCATGATTACTATTTTGTCCTTGTTTCATTGCCTAGAAATGTCATCTGGTTTCTCTGTACATTCACTCCCTTCTCTGCCTCCCCTTCCAACACAAGCACTGCCCCGCAATCTCTCCCTGCAGCTCTCTGTGGACGAGCATTGTGTATTATGTCCTCATCTCCAGCAGCAGCAGCATATTGAGAGAATTATGGTTCAACCACCAACAGTGAAGGAAAAGTGTCCAAGAGAGGGTGATGGGACTCTAGATGACATTAGGACCATATCCTGCATGTAGGGACAGACTGGACAGCAAAACCACTTAATCTGTGCTAATGCTTTTTAGGCAAACCTCACAGCCCAATCTCACCACATGGTAACCCTGCTCATATTCTTTTCCATTTTAGATCTTTGCCAAATATTAATACTTCGCTCTTCTACCAACTTCCCAGGGAAACCGTTCTGAGTCCACGTGCCTTTAGGTTAGCCAGTTCCTCCTCACATTTGGTCTAAAGTTAATTTCTCACTCCCTCATTCCAACCAATTATTCCTAGTTACGCTCTCTGGGCAAGCATAAATTCTCTGCTTCTTCAGTCACATTCCAGCCTTTATGGGCTTCCTCAGACACTTACATGAAACTCCCATGTTTCAGTAATTAGGTTAAATGTTTCCCTATAAAGCAATCCTTCCAGCTGCCTAATCATTCCAGTTGTCCTTCTCCAACTGATCAATATCCAAACACCAGGATGCCCAAGACCAAAACTGCTATGTCAAGCACGAGAATTCAAGAACCTACAGAACCAGGTTTTATGTTCCCAGTTTTGAGTCTTTTCATATCTCTTTCTCAACCACTCTACCACCCTATTTTCTACTAATGCACTCCAAGCATCTTCCTTTCAGGCCTGATCTTGATACATCATCAACCAGCTTTCCGCTAGCTTTCTAGATCAATCTTTAAATTGCAATAGGAACCAAAAAACCAAATCAGGTTCTGCAGCCATTAGAAAGAGAAAGACATGAGCAGGAACCAGCCACCAAGACATTTTATTGAGGATGTGACCATCAGCCTTTAGCTTCTCCACCCAGTAGACCTAATCCAGCCGGGTGCGACATACTAATTTCTTCATCTGCTGGTGTACAGGTAAGACCTTCCCTTTCCCTGGATTTACACAGTTTCGATGATTCATGCCCTATGGAAATGTGAATGTAACAACCAGCCTGCAGTGCTCACACCAGGACCTCTCCAAGCTTCCAGGGTGGCTTTCAGCACCCTATAATGTAAAGGCGCAACACGGAACCCAGAGCATGTTCCACACCAACCCACCACAAAGACGGCATCGACAAAGCAACAGGACAACCTGAAGCAAAGGAAAGGGTGTCATCCTAGCAGATCTAGGAAGAGAATAGGGAAAAACAGAAGCTACAAGCACAACGTAGCAAACGCCAAGGAGTGCAGCAGATGCCTGCAACAACTGCACTTGCTCCCTACAGTGCTTGCAAAGACAGTGGCAATGCTGGCATGGGCTCTTTGAGACACTCCAGACACAGAAACAGCCTGATTTTCAGAGGGATCTACTTCCTGCTGTCCCCATTAGGATGAAAGTGCTCAACTCAGGGTTAAAGATTAAGCAAACACCAACAAGCAAACTCCAACTAGATGTGATGGAAGCAGACGCACTTTGGAACAACAAAACCAAGAACACAGCGCAAGTTAAACTTCCTTCTTGAACAAAGAGGTGGCAAATGGATGTTTCTTCAGCTTCCCCCCTACTTGGAAGATGAAAAACACCCCTTGCATCTGCGACTGTGGCATCACCACCTCCTTCCCTCCGCCAGAGAGCACTCCAGGACATGACATCGTTGCCTCCCCTCCCCGGGACCCTGAAAGGGCCAAACTTCTGCCTTTTGCTTTGCTCTCTAGACAGTGGGTATCAGGCTTCAGGGGCAGAAGGCCAGGAGGCATGGGCGCCCCGGCCCCTCACCCTGCAAACCTTCCCTGCTCCGGTTTCCGCAGCGCTGCCCTAATGAGGGTGCTGCTCAGGCAGCTCTTTAATGAGGAGCTAATCTGAACCACCTGTTGAGAAATCCCCCACAGGATTAGGAGCCTACGGAGCAGCTACATGTCAGACTGAAGCAGCATCCTGCTCACAGAATACGGAGGAAGGGGTCACCCCTGCACCAGATTGAGATTTTTCTCCCTCAGATTTGCCAGCTGCCCACCCTTCAATGGGCAAAGAAGCCACCAGGCACCTTCCCTGCCTACTCTGTGGAAGGGATGACTGCCACATCCTTCTAGGGCGCCGCACACATCACCACCCTTGCTGGCTGGCTTCCCGTGCCTCAGCACAGCGGGTGCTGGGAGGGTCCCTCACTCGCTGGAAATGTTTCAGTGGCCCACAGGCAGCAATTAACAGCCCTCTGCTGCCACAGACCTGGAGCACCTGCGGTACTGATTAGCATCATTCAGGCTCCATGTGTTTCCCACTCCCCTCCTCCTCTGGGATTTCTGCTGCCTGTGAACAAACACGTGTCCCTGTGCATTCTGCATGGTGGGCTTTGCACAGAGCAATTCTGGCCCCAAACTGACCGTTGTTGAGGTCTTATTTTCCTTTTGGCAGGCTTTTATCTGCATCATGATGAGAGATTCTTCCTTTCTTTTATTTATCTATTTTAAGTCATTAAATTTATTGCAGGGAGCTGTACTTTCTCCTTTGTTTTGTGGGAGCCTCTGATCCAGGCTCATGTGGAATATTCCCTGCAGCTTAGTTTCCCAGGGTTTGACAAAACACGAGGTGACTACGTTTTTCACTGCATCTACAGCTAGATATTACGCCACAGCCTGATAGAATCGAGCCAATTTTTTCCTCCAGTGCTAATCCCGCGTTGCCTGACCGACTGCTTTGGGTAGCAGTTGCCAGTTCAAAGACCCCCCATCTCCACTGTACCATGCCCCTGGCTGTGCCAATGTTACTGTTGTGGGCTGCGTGGTGAACTGGATCAGAAAGCTGATCTATGTTAAAAATAACCCTGACCAAAGAAAAAAGATTATATTTAACTCCAGTCATTTTTTTTTCTAGGTCTGGTTCACTGCACAGACCCGCAAGCAGCCACGCTGTTACACTGATGGGGTGGAGAGGAGATGAGGGTGAAGAGGCAGGGAAAGAGCCGTTTCAGCTGACAGGGCTGCAGTTTGATAAGCATTTCTTTAAGCAGTCTAAATTGTGACTTCCATTTCCAGCTGACCCCCTCCTAGCTCAGCTCTGTACCGCATCAGTCATTCTTCTCTCCCTCCGCACTATCTACACCCTCATGTGTTTGCAGCCTCACGTTTTCCCCTTGGCTGAATTTCTGTCATTTCCCTTTGTAAGCCGGTTCTCCTAGCTCTCTCATCCTTCTTCAACTTTTCTTTGAACTGCCTCGAATGTGCCAGCACTTTCATTGAAGTGGAATTCCCCAGACTGAGCACAGATTTCCATATGCAGCTGCACCGGAGTCTGCGGCGAGGCCAGTTACCTCTGCGATGCAGAGGGCAGCACCTCCCTGCTCGCCATAGAAACCCCCGAGTGTCAGCCTGCCTTTGACGGGCATTACCACCCATCTCTCTTTCAGCACAAGCACTTTCAAATGACTCCTTCCCTCTGAATAGCGATGCTGCGGTTTATTTTTTCCCCCAGGAGGCATCTGCTCTCGCCTCCCTCTGTCAGCCTCCCCCTCGCACCCCCCCTCACCTCCTGCTTGATTGGTTTGATGGGCTGATGGTCAGACATCCACCTGGGAGAAAACTCTGTCCGCTGTAGACGCTTCTCCTGAAACAGGGTTGAGAATTGAGGGAAGGAAAAAGAGAGTGGAGGAAATTAGGGCACATCGGTGATAGTGGCAGGAGAAACTAGGGGCTAGAAGTGACCATGAAATCCCTATTAGCTTTACAAGGGTAGCAAACAAGCAAACTGAACTCAATCCAAGAACATCACGCTGACTGCAGAGCCCATTCTACAAAGCCATCTAGCCGAAGGATCATGATCCAAATCTGTCCCACCTGAAAACATTCATTTGACAGATGACGACCTTTGGAGATTCGGGGCTCTGACAAAACAGCTTATACAGACCTAGCTAGGACAGCTAGAGCGGCCACTGCCCCTTCAGTAGAGTTGGCTGAGAAATGGCAGTAAAAGTAAAATGAGAGGCAGTTTGCATAGAAAAGCCAGGCTGTAAATCACAGCAGTTCAAAAGCAGACAGAGGTTCCCTGCTAGCAGGTAAGGGAAACAGAAGAAGGCTGAAGACAGTAACCCCTTCAGCCACACCACCTATGGTGCCGTGCAATCATGAACCAGATCCTTAGTTACCGACTCTAGTCCTGCCACTCCATGGGGAAGAGTCTTTCTCCCCATCCACAAGCTTATCAGCCCCCACATCAACACCACTCGCAGGCTGGAGTTGGGGGGAGCAGGAGCGGCTGACAGACTGCTTGGATTTAGCTCTCCTTCAACCAGCAAATGTCCATGCTCTTGGAAGCGGTCATAGAGAGGTAAACAGGATGTCATGTCTCCTCACCTTCTGTGCAATCATGTTGCAGATCTCCGGCAGGAAGTCTTCACTCAAGAGTTTGTAGAGCTGCCGCTCTCTAAGGGAAGTCCTCTCTCTGAAGCTCTCTGTGACCTGCCTCCACTCCTCTTCCGTCTGACACAGCAGCCACCATGTCCCACGGCCGGGCCCTTGGGACCCTTCAACAACATGAAAGGATGTTATCTCCACAGCAGTAATGACTAACAACTTTTCTTTAATCCCTTCTCCTCTCTTCAGGGCTCAGGAAGAGCAAAAGATACTGCCATTGGCCACTGTTACGAGAAACATGCTCTTTGCTATAGAGCTGAAGCTCTCTTGAGCCACCAGAAACACTGCTACCTCCCCTAGTGACACTGAAAGTGATGCCAGGACACAGAAGTACACTAGTGGAGAAGCAACAGTGGCACTTTGCAATACGTGGGTAGCATGACATCCTTGTAGCAGGCTTCCATTCCAGTTAAGAGGGAGCAGAAAAAGGGATTTAATTTGTTTCTTCTAATGGAGTCTGTCAGCCAGAGCAGGACACAGAGTAATGCAGATGTCTGATTTAGTCTGGCAGCAGAATAAAAACATTGAAAATTAATGTTTTTTGAAATAAGCCTATTTTTTTTTAGCACTGTAAACCTTTGCTGTAGTGAGTGAAACCTCCCAGTCTCCCCAGATGAAACATTTTGTTTGCAGGCATTTGAAAGAACAGAAGAGGAAGTGAAGGATGGGTTTCATTGGGCTGCCAGATGAGGGAAAAGTTCCAAAAGTTCACATCCCATCCCTGCTCAGTCCAGAGGGGGATCTGAAGCACATCTCCCACTGCTCTGACGCATGTCCGGACTACCAAGACACTCTGAGCTGTTCCTCCTCTTGTGAAACATTTGAATATTAATTGTGAGGGAAGGACTCCCTTGCATAGTGGTTAGAACACCCACCTGGAGAAGAGGAATGCGGTTTCTGCTCCACAAATGTTTACACAGAGCAGAGAAACCTCATGGGTTGCAACTTGTCAGCTTTTGCCTTGGGATGCTCTCTAAGCAAAAAAAATGTTGCAGGGGGCAAGATGCTGGTTCAAGCCCCTTCTGGCTGAGGAGATCTCAGCTCCCTCTACTTTCCCAGAGCTAGCCACTGGAAAGAAAGCAGTGGTCACCACCCCAGCTGGCAGATGTCATGCTTCTCACTGCATTTTCAAGCAAATTAACGATGAAAAATGTATAGAAGCAAAAAAACTAAGCCCCTTTCTCTCTGAAACTGACCCTGGGCCCTTTGTGGATTTGAGCTGCCAGCAGCTCTGGCATGTGAGCTATCAGGTTGCCCCAGGAAGACTGCAGAGCTGCAGCCTCCCTCCAGCCACCTGCCCTCTGTCAGAAACCTCTACGCCACAGTAGCAGCACAGAATGAGCAGCACAGGTCACAGGCCAGCCTATAGCTTAACCCACCCTTGGCTTCAGCTCAAGTTAATGCACTAAGGATTGGTAATGGAGATGCCGAAGGAGCAACCATGTGCTGTTTTTTTTTCTACCCTGGTTATGTGGAGCCGTTCCTGCTCACCTGCAGCAGGGAACTTACCTGCATGCTGTCCACAGAGCCTGCCCTCTTGTTCCCCCTTCCCTTGCCAGCTGCCTATGGGTGACTAGCTTCAACAGGAACCAGAACTAAGGCACTGCTTTGTGCCACCATAAGATTGCTCTGCAGCTGAAGTGACACAATTTGCTTGAAGACAATGACCTGATAAAACCCCAGTGCCTCACATGCTTCACTCTGGCTCTGCTGCCCAGCTCTGGAGCGGCAACCAGCAAATATGAAGACAAAGGGGCAAAGGGAAGGAGGCATGGGAAAGACAATGCCACCCTTGCCTTTTATTATGGGGAAATGAGCAGGCTGAGCCCTTGTATTACTTGGAAGCCAATGGATCCCCATGTATGACAAAGGAGTCCCAGCCCCCTCAGACTCAGTTTCACATCATGTTGGCAACTCTGTTTTATTTGCTTGTCTTGTTAACTCTTAGGTGGGCATCTCCAAGCCATCATTACTGAGTTCAGCTCTTCCTTCCCTATCTTGGCATCACTAACCACACTCTCTTCCCAGTCTGAACAAATGCACTCACTACAAACAGGAGCTTGTGTTCACCTCATCCCTGGTGGACCAAAGGCCATTCACAGCCCATTTCCATCAGTTTCAGTGTGTGGGTGGGCCCCCAAGGCCTAGCGTAACTCAATACATTTCTTCATCACAAACTAATCCATGATAAGATAGGAAGCCCACAGGTGCTCAGGCTCCTGGCTGCAAGGCAGCCTGTAACACCAATCCTTCCTTCCAAGACTCTCCCTTTCCTGAGAAAGGCATCTCTCTGGGCTTTGATAATTGAAAAGCCATGTTAGCTGATCATATCAACCCTGACCCCGCAAAATCTCTTTACCATTTCTTATCTGAGTCTCACGGATTAGCAAGTTCTCTTCTGCCTTCTCCCTACCAAAAAAGAAAGAGAAAGAGTGATACAATAGATTACTTCACATCACCAAAATGCAGGCACTTTTGAGGGGAAGAATGGGGGATGCAGCAAGTATTCAATGCACAGCAAAACCATGAAAAAAACCAGCATTCAGAACATAGGTTCAAGATATATATTCACAAATATATTAAGTGAAGAGTGCTGGCTGGAGTTTGGCAAGGACAGTATTTCAGTTCTTACGGGAAGCATCCCAAAATCTATACTGACTCAAGTGGCCAGGATTTTTGGCTTCAAGTGCTATGCAGTGAAAGCCAAAGGAGCATAACTCCTAGCACTGCACAGGAGAACCGCATCTGAAGTGAGGCAGTTGGAAGTGTGATACCCACTGTTTTACCAAACTTGGCTTCCAGCTCAGTCAGAATTTTTTTTGGAGAGTGATCAAAGCATCCACCAAGTCTGAGCTTGCTTCACTTCAGAGATGCATTGAAATTATGCCTGCATGGTACATACACACATACTTACTGGGGGAACCCCAGAAGCACATTATAATTCCCTTTGGGAATATATGCATTTTACGTCTATTGCAGGAATAACCTTTCCATACCTCAGCAAATTTTCCTCCAGTAGTTTTTTCCGCTTTGGGGGTCGCCCTCGTCTCTTGCCCGTTTTCCCAGGAACACTTGGGGTGTTTGTCTGCCCCCCACATCCTCTGCAAAATGGCAAAACCACCATCAAATATTTGCTGAGCAAGAGAACTGCGGCTGACAGGATGGGAGAAGGGTAAGGAAATTGGAACAGCTGCTCCAACCAAAGGAAGGATTAAATCAGAGCAGTGATGGGATGGGGAGGGGAGGAGAGTAAGGATTCCCACTCACTGGGAACCTGGGAGCCGCCAGCATGATGCAGGGCAGACGGAGAGGAATGCAGTGGGGCAGGCAGCATTGCTCCCACAGCAGGCTCTCTTGGTGCCACAAAGGCTGCAGGCTGGCTCCGACACAATGTGCGACACGGGGCAGCTCTCAGTCTGCTTGGCAACTCCAGTCTCACCCCACACACCCCAGCCCTCTCCCAGGCTCCCCCCTGCTGCCCCCCGACACGACAGCAGTCAGACGGAGTGGCTGTGTTGATCCACCCTCTTGCCCCCAGACATGGGAGGATGTATAGGAGGGCTGTTACCTGTCTGGAGCCAGCTCTCCGTTTGTTTTCCCCTGCACTGGGTCCTCCTTGTACATCCGCGTGCCATAGAAGTACCAGTACAGGGCACCACTGCTGTCCTCGCCCAGTGGCTCCACGCGGAGGCTGTCGGCGTCCAAGCCCTGTGCCCACCGGGAGCCCCCGCCAGACGGTGACAAGTTGAAAAGCGGCCACATTGTCACACAAAACGTGATGACACCCCTCGGCAAACACCTCCCTCCCTCCTCCCCTCCCACCATGCCACAGCAGCAGTACAGCTGCTCCTCCAGCCGAGCTGGGAAAATGTTACTCCAGGGGGAAGGACACGTTCCCTCTCTGTCCAGAGAGGGATTTAGATTGGCATCTCTAATTTGAGTGGCCTCTCTCATTTTAACATTTAATCTCTGGTGCTCCTGACAGGGAAGGTCTAATTAGTGTTGGCGACAGTCACGCACAGCCCTAAGAAGCCCCCTCCCCCTTCCCTGCCACCACCCTTCCCCCAGCTCCCCCAGTACACTTCATCCCCATCCTTTTATTTCACATCACCCCCCTCAGTAAGCAGTGTCAGCTCTCACAGCCCTGCTATTACATTTGGAGCATCTCCAAATTCACTCCTCACAAGAAGAGTAGCCAATGAAGCCAATTTACTTAGAGACTCCCATGTTATGAATATATCCATGCAGGACAAAGGCCCCAAAGGCACCCCAAGAGCAGTTCTGAGTGCTTGCCTTGGGTCCTCTACAAGGCAGGGAAGGAGACGGGAAACTGCCAACCCACTGAACTGCACCTGGCCTTAAAATACACTTAATAGCATCGACCCTTCTCCCTTCCCCAGGAATATTCACTGATCTGGCCCAGCTTCCGCGGCTGCATCATTGCCCCTCTTTTCCCTGCTGCCCAAAGCACCTTGAGGAGGTCGAAGACATCATCTGCATCAAGGCGGTAGTCACAGAGGCGGTGCAGAATCTCAACCCGGGTGCGCAGGGGCAGCTCCTGGAAGGTTGACTCCCGCAGGGGGTTGGGTTTCCCTTCCTCCAGTTCCCAGCGATAGTTGATGATGTCTTCCAGGTAGCTGTGAAACGTCTGGGATCTAACCAGGGAAACAAAGTCCCACACACTCACTGTAGCTCATCGTGACAGAAACACCTGCTGCAACTAAGCAACTGGAACAAACACAACAAAGCTAACACCTGAAGGAAACCCATGCTTTACAACAGCTGTGGTTATGTGCAGCTCTGTAACTCAAGTTCCCCAAACACAGCAATCTCATTGCAACACTGTGGGATTTCACATTATACAGGTACAGCTTGCAGGACTCTGCATTACTATTATTTCTTTTCAAGCTAAAAGAACAGGCTAAATATGATTTAAACTCAACTAAACCCCCTGTGCATCTCAATGGGCAATGCCTTGTGCTAGCACCAACATTGACTCTGCTAAAATGCAACAAAGCCAACAAGTCTGATCCCCTTCCGCCTCTCCCCATTCCCTGTGGAGATCCTCTTCTCCAGCATTCCATTTGCTTCTCACACATCCTACCACCAAGCCCTGCTCCTCTCTCTGCCTCTAAGTAGTTTTCCATGCCCTGGTTCAATGGCTTGAAACTTTCCATAACTGACTGTCTTCTTGCTTTGCTGCTACATACTTCCCATACTGGTGCTGCGGTCCCCATTCTCCTCTCCTCCCAGACTTAAAGATGCAGCCACTTTTTGCCTGTTCCTCCACAAGTGGCTCTGGTGGGACATCTGCACAGCCTGGTTAATGCACATAGCTTGGACCCTGCCACAGAACAAGGCTTATTCCCAGCACGAGCGTATCTGCTGAACAGGTTCTGCTCAGAGAGGTGGTTGACTCGCCTTCCCTGGAGGTGTTTAAGGTGCGGGTGGATGAGGTTCTGAGTGGCATGGCTTAGAGATTGGTAGGAATGGTTGGACTCAATGATCTGGTGGGTCTCTTCCAACCTGGTGATTCTATGATTCTTCTCTCTAGTCTCCCAGATGATCAAGCTGAACACTTGAGCTCTTCATAAACACTTCTACTAGAACAATTTTTCTCATTTGCTAACTGGGTCATGTGAAGATCCCCTTCTGTGGCCATGAGTTTACTATATAACCCAAGGAAACATATGTTCCTTACCCTCACCTGGCATTGAGGATAAATGTCCCCATCTGACACACATTAGACTACTGATGGAGCTCAAGGCTACGAGACCTCCTATCTGTATTTTAAGGACACTTAAGTCCTTACATTGACTGCTGAAAATTTCACTGGAGGGAAATGAGAAAGGGCTGGTGAGGCCACATGCCCAAAAATACAAAACTTGCATAAGATCTTGAGTCCTGAGACTTGCCAGGCTCCCTCAGCCTGCTCGACTTCTGTACCCCGAGCACAGAAGAGAGGGACCCCTCCATGCCTCAGCCATTCTTGCACATGCAGGAAGTCCATATGCCGGCAAGAACACCACTGGGTACACATTTCCACCAGCTCTCAAAAAGGCAGCTCAACTTGATAGGTTTTTGGCACAAACGGATTACTCTATATGATTAATGGAACCATGCCAATGCTACAGAATTGCATTTGCCTGAGAAACTGCTAAGTACTACAAAAGTCATTATTTTTGAACAAAGAGATAGAGGAGCACAATCCAGCTGAAATAAGATTATTAAAAGTTAACAAGAAGTTAGCTATTAGACTTTGCATGTTTGGAAAAGATTGGACTTCTTAGAAAGGGCTATGACTGAATGGTTACTGCAAGAACGAAGGAACAGATGCTACATGATTCCTCAAGCCATGTCCACCTGGCAGTATTCCCTTCCCTCCTTGAGTGGAGAGAAGTCGATGCTACCACCCTGCAGATCACTCCCCACCAGCCTGCTTCTTTCTGACGTCAAATGCAAGAGGACCTCTCAGGGATAACTACTCTCACCGGATGAATTTTACCAGCAATTGGATTGTGTTTAACAACAGATGCTTGAATGTACCTGGATCTAGTGTCTTTGGCAGTCTGGAGTTTGCCCTTTTCTGCATGACACAAGCAAAGCATCAATACTTCCAAGTGTTATTGTTTTTCCCCACTAATAATCAGCAATCAAACAAATGCAACTTGAAACAGTCTCCTACACTTACAAAGTTTAGTCAAGACAATAAAAGAGGACTGTTTAAATTATTTCTGTGATGCCTCAAGTACCAATTTTAGAGTAAAAACTACAGCAACAATCTTTTTTTTTAAAAGGAAACATTCAGTGCACAGTACACCTACCTGAAGTAGCTGTGCATTCCCATAATAGCTTCCTCATATAGCTCAAGACCCAGTCCAACTTCCAGCAAGGACTTCAGCTTGGCAGAAAGCATGATACCAGATAGACTTTTTATCTTTAAGAGTGCTATTTGTTCGCATACAACTTAGATATTTATTAGAGCCATCAGATTAAAAGAAAAAAAACCCCAAAGATCTGACTCTGGCTTTCAAGAACAGAAGCAGTGATGAGGATATCTTTTCCTGAAAGGAGGAAAGCAGCACCTGTATTTGTATGCTTAGTGAGTCACATAAAGCGAATGACTGTAAGCTCTCTCAGAGTATCTGAGTTTCAGCCCCTTGAGTTCAGTTGTACAACTCTGTCACAGCTCAAGGCAGAAGATTATTTAATCATAACTTGCACAAAGGCTCTGGCTATATTCAATAAAACTGAAAGAAAAAAAAACCAGTTTCCCTTGAGTCTGAAAAACTAGTGGGTGACAGAGGATGCCAGGAAGAAGCTACAAAAGTAGCAGGGCTTTATCTGCTTCTATTTTTCTGGATAGAATTTTTTGTACCAAAAAGAAGGAAAGGCATGGATCAGACATGTTTTTACCACTTGCATGAGTGCACAGCTTTCTCTGCCATTTTGGCTGCTCTCAAGGAACTTTGATTCAGGAAGCCCCTCAATTTAAATAATCTGAAATCTTTGCCTATGTAACTCTCATTCCCTCTGGGGAGTGGCTCTGTTGACTTAATCAATTTGGTTTTAGTTGAACTTTCATGTAGGTGGCTAACACTAGAAATTTCTGCTATCCACTTAGTGTCCAATACATTACAAGCTCTGCTCTCAGGAGTACTTTGTGTTCCTACCCTCCATCTTTTTAAAGATAGCTACTGTGCATTTGTCACTTTGAATAAAGATAGAAATGAGAACCAGAGATGGAAACCAGATGTCTCAAGGCATTCCCAATCACTCTCAGTCCTACCCAATTTATAATTTCCTTCTTTATGGAGGCTGGCCTCTTTTCTCCAGACAAATATGGGGTGCTCATCTTTAATGTATCTACCACACCTAAGTTAGTCTCACTTAGCCTGTCTCTATTAAAGTTCCCTTTGAAAAAGTTTTCCAAAACAGATCCCCTGGTTTGGAGGAGAAAACTGCAAGGAGAACAGCAATCTGCAAACTCTGCCCTTGGAGTTCTTCCCTGCGCAAAGCAAAATACAGAGGACTGTTTAGCACTATCCATAGAAGTCAAAACAAAGAATCAGACAGACAGGATCTAGGAGTGGAATGATCTGGATGCAGTCTGTCAAACAGGCTTTTTTTTCAAGCTCACAAATAGGATAGTGATACACCTACAGGCAAATCCTACAGAGTCTCTGCTGCAGCTGAGAACCTCCTGCCAAACTTTTATAGGTGGGGAGAAGACAGGAAGGAAATCACTGAGATGAGGAGATATATGTAGCTCTTCTCCTGAGTTTCTCAGCATCACTTGTAAGAACATTTGACCAACAGAAGCAATGTTAAGCCAGCAATGTCCTTTTCTCTACAAATATTCCCCAGGAGAATGGACTCCTACACGGACACGTTCTAATTCAAGGCACTTATCCAAAGGAAAATCAACTCTTCCCTGAAAGTAAATCTGGGCTCCTAGAAACAATACTTTTAAATAAGATCATGTGCGCCAATGGTTGCTGCTATATCTCAAACACTGCTACCACCTCCTGCCAAAGTATTTTCCATATAGCTCATCACCAAGGAAAAACTATTACAGAAATCACCTACAAGAGGACATAAAAGTTACCTTAGAGTACTCTGACTGTAAAACTGAATATTTCCCACTGACTGTCTTTCCTCCCATCCCAACTTCACCAGCAATGTTAATACTTCTGAAAACTCAGACAAAGTTTCCCTCACTTGTCACATCCCTTACTTTGCAGTTGCCACTCAATGTGCAAAGCAATTTGGATAGCTGTAGTGGGGAACTGGTGGAATAGTACCTGCATATCTACGCAATACATCACAAATGGACACAGGGAATTTCTTGTGAGCCCAGTGTGATTATCAGTCCCACTGCTGGCAGTAGTCTGAAACCACAGGGTCATTGTCAGAGGTCCCTATCTTTTTCTGCAAGGATTAGAAAGGCCATCAAAGCTGAATCACACCTGTGGCTGAAAGTTTTAATCATACATCACAGACCTCTAAACAAGTAAAAGGAAACCCGGGGCACAGGGAAGGGTGCAACCTAGCATATCAGTGTCAAACAGTAGTCAATCCACAGCAGTACCAGTGAGGTTGGAGCTCATGTTGCCTGTGATCTTTAGGAGGAGACAACAAAAAATCAGGGCATAAAGAAGACAGAAGCAAGCCAAAGGAGGGACTCCTCCCCAACACGGGTATCAGCGTCCAGAACAGTCAGAGAAATGATACACCCCCCTGAGAGCTCAGTGCTGCAGCCTGGCCATCTGCTGCCCGGCTGCCTCCCAAAGAGGGAGGTTTCTCTGTGCTCCAGGAGAGGGGAACTGAGGACTCCTCCCCTGTCTGGCGATCCCAGCTTGGCAGTCTGCCTTTGTGGTGGCTTCCCCTGCATGCAGAAGAGGCACCTTTCCCATCACCCGGGCTTTTAATGCACAGGGCCACGCTGTTGTTGGAAAAAGAAGCTTGGCCAGTCTGCAGAGAAAAGCCTCATCCTGCCGCCCATCACCATGCCCAGCAGTCCTTTGGACACCTCTGGAAGAGAAAGCAAAAATTTCATAGGCTTGATACGATATATGGAAAAATTTGGCCAGAGCTTCTGGTGCGCACGCTTGAGAGGGAACAGCTGCACCTAGAGACCCCAGCCCCACAGGCACCCTGTAGGGAAAACTCAGTGTGAAATGCCTCCTGGGTGAACCCAGAGCTGCCGGGGCTGGAATTATGTGTACACACAAACGCTTCTTTTTTTTAAATCCTCATACCCAGAGGAAGGAAAGCGACTTGTGCTTTTAGTTTTAAAGTCTCCAAAGTAAATCAAATCTTGGCTGGGAAACTGTAAACAAAATCATGCCAAAAGAACAAAAGCAAAAACAAACACTGATTCAGTATGAGAGTCCCTGTGTCATTCCGCACTTCCCGCGGGCAGGGAGCCATGGTCCAAGTGTGGAATTACTGTGACAGCACACTTCCCTATCTGGTCTACCACTGCCAGTTCTCTTACAAGCCCTCCCTCTCTCCACTCCCCTCCAAAAACACCCTACACCCCCCTCCCCTAGCCCTCAACCCTGTGGGAGTATATATTGGATTAAAAGAAACATTAGGTTAAGGAGTTGGAACTACTGGAGACAAAAATCACTCAACGATGCTCAGATACTGCTGGGACACAGAGATAAGCCTTCTAAAGTTCAGATTCCAAATAATTGCCTGGACCCACTAGCTAGAATATCTATTGTGTTGACAGTGTTTTAAGTCTCTTGTTTCATTTAATTTACAAAATGCAACGGAACAGTACATACTGGAACGCTCTTGAGCTAAAACTGCTGGGAAAATGGCAAGCCTGACCTATGTCTTATCCTGAATAGTACGTTGTTCTGTGCTTGAGAGCAAAGCCAAGAACCCTGTCAAAACTGGAGGATGACAGAGAGCAGGAACAACAGTAGATCTCCTNCTATTGTGTTGACAGTGTTTTAAGTCTCTTGTTTCATTTAATTTACAAAATGCAACGGAACAGTACATACTGGAACGCTCTTGAGCTAAAACTGCTGGGAAAATGGCAAGCCTGACCTATGTCTTATCCTGAATAGTACGTTGTTCTGTGCTTGAGAGCAAAGCCAAGAACCCTGTCAAAACTGGAGGATGACAGAGAGCAGGAACAACAGTAGATCTCCTTCACCTCTTGCCCAAGAGTAGTATATGTGGGAGGAGGCAGGTAAACAGGACTGGGAGAGCTCAGTCTTTCCCTCAAAGACTATTTGAACAGGAATTTAATTATGCTTGTAGTTCTTTTTTACAGAGTTATCTAGTAAGAAAAAAATAATAGAGGCAATACTTCTGTCTAGTAAAATCTTTAAGAGCTGAAAAAACCTCTTGGATT
>WAAB01000018.1:72905-86024 GCA_013389865.1 Piaya cayana
CACTTCCCGCGGGCAGGGAGCCATGGTCCAAGTGTGGAATTACTGTGACAGCACACTTCCCTATCTGGTCTACCACTGCCAGTTCTCTTACAAGCCCTCCCTCTCTCCACTCCCCTCCAAAAACACCCTACACCCCCCTCCCCTAGCCCTCAACCCTGTGGGAGTATATATTGGATTAAAAGAAACATTAGGTTAAGGAGTTGGAACTACTGGAGACAAAAATCACTCAACGATGCTCAGATACTGCTGGGACACAGAGATAAGCCTTCTAAAGTTCAGATTCCAAATAATTGCCTGGACCCACTAGCTAGAATATCTATTGTGTTGACAGTGTTTTAAGTCTCTTGTTTCATTTAATTTACAAAATGCAACGGAACAGTACATACTGGAACGCTCTTGAGCTAAAACTGCTGGGAAAATGGCAAGCCTGACCTATGTCTTATCCTGAATAGTACGTTGTTCTGTGCTTGAGAGCAAAGCCAAGAACCCTGTCAAAACTGGAGGATGACAGAGAGCAGGAACAACAGTAGATCTCCTTCACCTCTTGCCCAAGAGTAGTATATGTGGGAGGAGGCAGGTAAACAGGACTGGGAGAGCTCAGTCTTTCCCTCAAAGACTATTTGAACAGGAATTTAATTATGCTTGTAGTTCTTTTTACAGAGTTATCTAGTAAGAAAAAAATAATAGAGGCAATACTTCTGTCTAGTAAAATCTTTAAGAGCTGAAAAAACCTCTTGGATTCCCTCAACTATCCAGCATAAGTGGTCCTTTCAGAAGGTTCTCAGTAATAAATGGAAAAAGACTTCTTGGACATCTAATTCACATCACACAAGAGAACTGGTTTTGTCTGTGATCTTTCTAGTTAAAAGAAACAACAAAAATGAAGTTCTAATTAGAACAGACATTTTGTCATGGAATTAATTTTGTGGACTGAAGATATTTCACCTTATGGGCTGGCACCTTTTAAGTTGAATTGGCAAAAATGCACCAGTTTGGTGCTGGGAGTAACTCAGGTGTTAATGAGAGCATTAACTGACAGATGGCATTCAAGATATTACTCCTCTCTCCAACGAAGACAGCTTCTTTGCTAGAGCAGAGATCAGGAAAGCTTAATTCTTAACAAGTGTAGAATGCTTTGGTTCAAAGGCAAGCCCTGTAGAAGGTAATGGGAAGGATCCAGGGTTCGCTGGGATGACCTCAGTCAAACATCATTAACAGGGTCAGGAGAAGTAAAGCCTATATTAGAAGAAAAAAAATTATGTAAGGGCCTCCATGATCAATCCATCTTGGCTTGTCAGAAAGAGAATGCTTAGGCTGACCTTAGAAGCAATATGAGTTACTACTACCAGCCTGACCTTGAGCTCTCATGTAAAAATGGAGACTTTTTTTCTTTACTATATCGATGAGCTTTCTTATCTGAGGTGGGGGAGAAGCCTTACGGACTAGCTTGTGTTTTACCTTTGTACAGTGTACCCTACAGAGAAACTAAGTCAGGCATGATGGAGGGGAAAAAAAGATACTACTCTATCTTTCTAGGGGAGAAAAGGGTTAGGTAGGTGTATTCTCCATTTCCTTCCAAGTCCTGTGAGTGTGGCTCACTCAGCAGATGTGGGAGCCAACATAAAACACATGTTCCTCAGACCACGGGCCAACTTGTCATCAAGGCAGTCAAACCAACAGAGCCTCAACGGCAACAAACACCCCTAGGAGCCCTCCCTCAAAAATACTTCACTGAAGCAGAGCGAAATTACTGAGGAGCTGGAGATCTCGGAATCATGACCTTAAACTTTAATATCCACGTTTAAATTAGCAGCGCTACTAACTGCACCACAGTCCTGCAGCACTGGTGGGGACATCCTTCACAAATTCCATCCAAGGACAACCTCAAGGGAAGTAGTAACTCCTGGCCATTCCATACTGGTGACAGACCACAGCAAGGTCCAGCCCTGGCAGAGCCCTTGTGATAGAGTAAACAAACACCAAGGCTCATCCTTCTTTTCAGTGCCCTCTTTTGATTCATGTCTGGAGAAGACCAGCTGGCCTCTAAGGGACTGTGAACAAAAGGAGAACAGCTTACACTAATGGACCCAAAATGAGATCACAAAATAGGGGGTGGGCTATGGGGGGTAATTAAACTGGGTTTTATCAAGGTTCCAGAGTGAAGTTTCTCCTCCCTGTCAGAAAGAGAGTGGAGATTGCGGGAATACAAGCCCATCACAAGACATGTAGAGGCCCACCTCTTTTCCTCCACTTCTGGCCAGAACTAGTTTTCTGAATGCCTCAAGTAAATTTGTGGCTTACCCGTGTTGCCATCAGCAGCATTGGCAGTGAAGGAGAGGTAAAAGACCCTTGAAGAATCAGAGTTGGATTGCACTGAGCTGTATGTATTGTGACCCCTGTATTTAGCCTTGCTGAACTTTCTACATTATAACCGTGGTTTTTATTCAAAACATGAGGACAAAAATATAGGTGGTTAGCAAACGTCAAGTAGTGGCAGCTCTTCCCTAAACTAGTCTGATTTAACTCCTGGATCTGGCAATCTGAAACACAAGCAATTCGAGGTTTCCACATCCATGAAAGATATTGCCAAGTTCTCTATACAAATTGTGGACAGCAGGGTAAACACCCCAACAATTCCTGTTTCCTACTCCTCATTTATCTACATCCTAACTTGCTTCCAGAGCTCAAATGTGTCACTGAGACAACCACCAAGAATATGCTGAAGAGATGCTTAGAGATGTCAGGGTACTGTACCTTTCCTCCAACATGATAATACAAAGGTAGGACAGGAGGTTCTCTTGTGGAAGGACTGCTTCATCTTGCTAAGGAAATCTGATATATGTGGTTGGATGCCAGGGAATCTCCTGCCTTACATGCTGAACTCCTAAGATGTTCGTGTTTAGGACAAGGGAAAAACTCATCTAAGAAAAAACAAGGCTGTCAGCAGTTAAGAATACTCCACTCCTTGTCTTCCTCATCTTATCTCAAGCAATCTTCCATACAATAAAAAATGGGGAAGCTGGAAGGGGACCTGGCAGATATGCTGTATCCCACAGAGAAGCAGAATAGGAACAGCTATGGAGCGAGGCAGTGTCTCCAGGGAGGCAGGGAGAATGGAGAGCTGATGTGGGCTGTCTAGTCTAATAAGGGATCACACCAGAGGAGCATGTGCTGGCCTGACAGAAGCAAGTGCAGCCACTTAACCTGGGTATGACAGCTGAAGTGGGAGTGTTGCTTTGCTACCCCCCAAAAATGGGGAGCACGATAGCAGGAGAAGCCACATGGTCACCACAGCAGCCCGCTCATCAGGGAGGTTCCAGGTCTGCTCGTGCAAACTTCTCCTCCATGTCATGGTACTAAAAACGAGCAACTAAGGAAGTTTCTGGCTTGGGCTCTTCAAGACTACTAGACTACACTCCTCAACTCTTCTACTAGATAGAAATGCCCTTTTATATGCTGTAAGCTGATATATACTGCCTTGCTTTTTACCTCACATGAGGAACAGAAGGCAGCAAGTCCACCTCTCTGAAAGGAGAACTGAAGCTGAAGGAACTGAACTCATCTCTCACACCAGTGTGGCAAAAGGGACATGCTCTGATCTTCCCAGCTGCCTATGGCCCACACTCCTCCTGTGATTCTGCCTCTATCTGGCAACCACCCAATGCATAACACAGCCGTTGGGAGTGACTTGTTTGTTAATTTTGCTGCGAGAAGGCAGAAGAGCAGCAGAGATATCGGCACAGATATAGCATAGTCCCGTGTTGGCTTGTTCTGAAAAGGCTCTTCCCTTAGGCTGGCAAATGCTGGATACAGACAGGAGTGCTGAGATAACTGTCTATTTGATCTTCTCCCCACAATTCACCCTGGATTTTTCACTGTTTTATGTTCACAAAACGCCAAGGCAGCTAATCAGTGCTCTGTGACCCCCACTAATTGGGCTATGTGAAAGAAAGGCAGCACCGGCAGGAGAAATCACACATACCTGTTAGTTTGAACTGTCCTGTCATTTTCTGTTTCCCTGCTTGCAGGAGCTCCAAGCACCCTTCTGTGAGCCAGGGCTGCTCTATTTTTGTTGCCATCCTCAGGATCAGCAGGAGGGACCCAAGTGTTCCCTATGGTTGCCCTAACACTTTAATACACAGGGAGGCAACAAACAGGCAAGTTGTTGCTTCTCCTCCTGTGTTGAGAAGGTGGAAGCGGTTTTTGGAGAAGGAAACACAACTTGAAGGAGCCGATGGCCCTTCATCCACCCACATCTAGCTGCCCCTATATGTCTCTGTCCCTCCCCCTCTCCCTCTCCAACAAAATACCAGGAAGATGCACGCGGATGCCCAACGTCCATCTCCCCATCTCGAGAGACCAGCAGCCTATTTGTCCAAGCAAGATAGAGAAAGAAAGAAATTGGTGTAAAGATGTGAAGCATTGGAGGAAAGAGGGCTTGGATTTGCCAAGCCTGGTAGATCATGCAGTACTTGGAGAATGAGGAAGACGCACATGGTTAACTAGATGCACATGGAGTGCGGGGGCCTGCATTTGATTTTTAGTTAGGAGCAAGGACTGCTAGTGTGTTTTTGTCCTTTGATTCAGGAATGGAAGAAATAGAAATGTGAGATGCAATAAAACCAGAGCAGCCAGAAACATCCCAAACAACAGCTAAAGGCACATGGCACCAAAGGAATGGAAAGTTCTAGGGGCAAAAGGGATGAGTACGAGGACATGCACACTGTCAGACAGATCTGGAAAATATTAACGGGATTAAAATAAAACTTAAAATGTGATCAAGTACTTGTTTATTTATCAATGCTAGCTCAAGCCTTCCTTCAAACTCAGTCTGAATCTCTGCACGGTCTCCATGAATAGCAGATTTGTGCTAGCAGTGCATGCAGGGTTTTGGGGCAGTGGTATGGACAGAGAAGCAGGAGCCCTCTCAAATGAAGCCACAATTTGAGTGAAAGCTGGTGATGACAATGGGTTGGATAAGTGCATTTAAAAGTGGGGAAAATAAATCTGCTAAAAGATCCTGAAACATCACTGTGGTGAGCAAACAGAATTGCCATATATATATTTGCGTAAACATCAGTTAAGGTAGGAATAGATGAACAGAAAGGATTATTTACCTTGAATGACTATAAAGAAGATATTATTTGAGACAATTTTTTAAAATAGTCTTTTTTCCTTAATTGTAACTGCATAACTATGATTAATTAAGTGTGATTATGCTGTTTTCCATGGGGATTGTTTGGTTTGATTCAGTATGATCACGTTCACACCAAAGGTGTGTTTAAACACACCTGACCAGATTTGTCAACATATTAACTCCACAGATACTCTGTACTTCAGTTTATTCAATTTTACCTTTAAGATACTATCCAGAAACCATTGGTCAAAGAGCGCAATAACAAATCAGTTGCCTTCAGCGTGATGTAGAACCCATGAGACCAGCAAGGGGAGGTTTAAACACCAAGAGGAAACCAGCTTTGCAATCAGTCACTAACATGAGTTTTCCTACTAACCATCATGTTAAAACATGCACCACAGTTCCAGCATGGAGGAAAGAAGATGGTACTGCAGCTACTTTTTGTCTTCTTGCCTAAAAATGGAAATATGGCTGAATTTGTAAGATACTGTGCATCTGGAAATATACAGAAACCTCAAGAAAACTCCTGGTAAAGAGGGTCTCTCAGATACCCTGCCAGTCTGAACTGGAAGATGACTTTACCATCCATCAAGCAATGAGTGGTTTCTGCCTCTTTATCGGGGGATGCACTGGACAATCCATCAGTCATAGAAGAGACAAGATGCATTTACCTAGAAGTGCCAGTTGCTCTTTTCTTGCCTTGAGGAATCAATCTGCTGAGCAGATGGAGCCCAAGAAGGAGGCAATACCAGTTACCAAAGCCTTATCCAGAAAGGGAGGCAGAGCGGGTACTAGAACAGGGTGGTCCCAGTACTGATGCCAAGGACTAAGGAAAGAAGATATCTCACCACAAGCACCTAAGATAAATTAATGGTAGAATGGAAAATGTCTCTCTACCATGCCTAAAGATATTTTAGTGTCAGGCTGGCATGTGATGCTGAAGGAGGATACAGGAGAGATGTCTTAAGTGTATTGTCATCTCTCACCACATGATGCCATTGATTTTGGCTGGTAAGGGCCAGGGAAAATGGCTTTCATTAAGCAGCAGATTCCCTGGCATGTCAGTGAACAGGGTCAGAGCTGAGGAGAGTTGGAGCCAAATGATTCCCTATCCAACAAGATCTACCACTGCAGTTAGACTGGGAACATGAATCTTCCCCTGACACTCTGCTCAGATCAAGTGGTAAAATACTCCCAAGACCATGAAATGCAGTCAGCCTCAAAATCGGAAAACAAGTGACAGATGCCACTGGCAAAGGCAGGATGGCAGGAGGCAGAAAAGAGGTCCTGAGTCTCAGAGAGAACACCAGGGTGTGTACAGAATGCAACAGAGTATAGGATGGTACTGAAGGACAAGAAGATAAAGGTCATGAGATGTCATCGATGATCAGTACTTGAGGCTGGTAATACTGGTATGCAAGATAAGAGATGCAGAGTAAGAGAGCCAGCCGAAAAGGAAGAATGCACTGATCTGCAGGGCACAGCTGGTCTCCTGATGAAGCATAAGATCACCAAGAGAAGATTAAGCAGTGCTGATGCCAAACTGGAGACCCTACAGGCACACTAGCAGGCATCAGATCTGATAACACTGACAGATTTAATGGCATCAGTAAATCATGTCACTAATTCGATGCAACAGAAAAGAGAAGAACCAAGGTTCTCCTCAGAGCACATCGCTCATGAGGTACTAAATCTGAGACACAGCAGTTCCTGGGGTCAGTTTTACAGCTTGAGGAGCAGTGCCTGGACTTCAAAACACAACTGTCTGACCTAGACATTTCTAAGCACAACTTAACAAAAGGAGGTACTTTTTCCCCACCCCATACAGGAGGCCAGAATTTTGTCAGCCTTTTAAAGGAAATCAGATAAAAGCAGGAGGTTTCCTAGGTGGGATACAATGCTGATCCTGAAAGATCAGCAAGTGAAACTCCTCCAGTTCCTGCATGGATGGATGCCTCCCAGCACCCCTTCAGGAATTCCTGAGTGCTGCATTCTTCTGTGCCCAGTTCTTCCCCAAGGCTTATCAGACATTGAGGATGGGAATCACTTACAGGCATAATGATCACACAGCCAAGACAGCATTTGAAGCCTGGGGGTCTCTGCACTTTTTTCTGTGTCAAGTACCTTCAGCTTTGAATAACAAAAAGCAATCTCTTGAAGGATCAAAAAAGAAAACAAAAAGAACCAGTGTTAGAACTATTTATTAACTAATCCAAGAACTAGTTACAGGTTGTTAAAGTGGAGACAGAGGATCTGGGTGCACAAGAGGGAAGCAAGTATCTTGGGAGAAGCCAACTCTTAATCAATGGTGGAGGGACTTGGGTAACTGGTGTGGGGTGAGAGGCCTGGTAAGACACAGGCTGAAGGGCTCTGCTAAGGGATACTGACTTGTTCATGCACACTGGGATCTAAGTTGGAAAAGACATACAGGGAGGGATGTTGATGGCTAAACAGAAAAATGAAGTGTGAGAGCTGCTGCTGCACACTCTGCTTTTGCAGTACACTGCCTCCACTTTGACTACAGAGTCCTTTTCCCCTTGGTTTGTGTCTTATTCTGTGTGACCTTGACAAGCAACCATGCAGTGTATGCTGAACGAGCCACTCCTGACCTGATGAAATGAAGATTAAAGCATACTAGTCTCTGTCTCAGGAGGGATGAACACAAGACATCTGGATGGTACAAAATAGGGGAACATACCTAGAGCCCAACTTTCACCCTGTGAACTGACCAGGTAAGACAGCAAGTGCTTTGATGGGTCTCTGATGGCATTTTATCTCTCCCGTCAATTACTGTCACCTGCAGCTAACCAGGTTTCAATACATGCTTGCCAATTTTCATCTACATGCTTCTTTCTTTCTTTCTACTGCTGTTATTAGATAGTCTTTCTGAAGAGAAGCAGATGACCCTTGGGAGTTGAAGCCAATTAACTTATGAAAGACCCAAATACATCTCCTATGAAAGAGTGAACAGGAATGAGGCTTACAGTGCTCACATTCAGACTGGAAGAGGATCATTACTTACTATTCATTCCTGGATCCTTGAAGAACAACTGAAGCCAGCTTAATGCTGCATTGTTCATTCCTAGTGCCCATCAACAGAAAGCATGCTTCCAATTCATAGTCATAAGGAAACACAACAGTATTGCTGTGCCATAAGCTCTTCCAATTGTTTAGGGGCTGTAGAGAGGACCTTAGGGTATTACAGTGATGATGAGCACTGTAGGGAAGAAGCTAGGAGTTATTGTCTTGATGATGATGGTAAAATAGGACACATGCATGTTATTATGGCACAAATCCATGTGAAATAAGCCCTTATGTGCCTTGCTGCTCATAGAAAAATATGCTTTATGGGGGAGAATAGAGGCTCTTCTGAGGCAAAAAATACCTAGCGTGGGGTTGCCTTGAAGCAAATAAGCTTAGCAAATTCATTACTTGGAACGAGCCCCACATATTACAAGTTTCTGGGGATAATGGATAAAACCAAGTTTTTACACATTTTAAAATGGCTCCTGAAGAAGTCCCTTTTTTTGGATTCATTTCAGAACAGGTTTTTCCTAATCTTTTATCTAAAGCTTAAACCACTACACTGGTTGAGCCAGACAGAAACTCAGGAAGGATGGAAGGTAAAATGAGAGAAAAATTAAAAGTACAGGTGACTTAGAACAGAGATTGACATAACACACCAAATTATTGTAGTGGTTTAGCAGCTGGCCAGCAGGTGCCTCAGCTGTTCATCAAGCTTACTGAGGTGAAAAAGTTCCAAGAAAACAATTTCAGGACATCTCCAATATTCACCCTTGGACTACAGAGTGGTCTCTGAACCTGGCTGAAGTGCTGCGAGGTGGCTTGCAAAACCAGTTGTGCTGGAGCAAAAATCCTGTGCCAGTGGTTTGGAGCATTGTTATCTTGAAATGGAAGTCTCAAAAGTGAAGGCAAAGTTTTCATGCAGAGAACTTTCACATTCTGTCCCCCTCTCTCCATCATTTCTTTTTTTTGTCTTCTTCCTCCATGTTTTCACTTGTCTTCTCAATTTCTTTCTTCACTGTTGCTTTCTTCCGCCTCTCCAGAGTATTTTGTTTGCAACATCAAGAACTTGAAAATACAGCTGTCCATTTCGTATTTCAAACTCTGACACTGTCATGATGACATCAATACAGTCTCCAAGACCCTTCACTATCTGTTCTCTATGCATCTTTTAAAGTTTAACCACCTACTCCTCCCTGTCAATGTTCTGCATAACTCCCTCTCCTTAGTTATCCAATACATTTTGCCTTTTATCCATCTGCCCTGACAATAACAGCACAGCTTTCATGTTCTTTTTCTTCCACCATTTTCAGTTCTCACTCTCTACCACATCTATGGAACAGTATTTCCAGAATATGTGACCAACTTTTCTTCAAATTCTTCTTTTAAGATTCATTTTATCCATCTGAGAATCAAAGACATTTACTTAGCTTTACTTATACTTGAACTCTATAATTTTATTCCACTGTGCTTCTCATTAATCTCTGAATGATTGTGTTATTTTACTGCTGTAATCTCATCCTTCCTTTCCCAACACCTGCCAGCTGTCTCATTTTCACTTTTTACCCTTTAAAAGGCTCACCTTGCATGGCTTGGCTATTATTATAATAAATATTAATATTAGATTCAAGATGAGCAGTGTAGCCACTTCATCTCCCTTGCCTCTTCGTGGTATCTCTTGCATTGATGATACTGGGTTGAGTCTAGAGGCCATTCACCCATCTCCATGATATATGCAAGGCAGCACTTGTCAAAAGTCAGACTGTAAATAATGCTGATCTTGTTGATATTCTCTTGGCGTTCATGAATATGATTCTGAGTTAGTGAGGTACTTTGTGGCTGGGCCATTGAAACACTTGTTACAATCAAGGTCGGTGGCACAACCACAAGGGCTAGCTCTTAAAACTCTTCCCAAAAGATGATGGTCCCAAAGTCTGCGGTGACTGAACTAGGCTGACTCACCCACATGTTATGGCATGGACCAAAGTGTTGAATTTCTTCAGATTCTTATAGTACTTTGGTTTAGCTCTTCCTGCAGCTCAGTTCACCACAGTATCCATGAGACTGAAAATTTGGCACTGGCATGCCAGCTGTCTCACTCAACATACAACTTCATACCCTAGATCAGACCAACACGCAGCAGTTCTTTAAAGACATAGCTCACAGAGTCATGTGCAGAAGGGCAGTTTCAAGATCATAGAATCATAGAATCACCAGGTTCGGAAAGACCTCCAGGATCCTCAAGTCCAGCCATCCCTATCATTCACTAAACCATGCCCCTCAGCACCTCATCTACCTGTCCCTTAAACACCTCCAGGGAAAGTGACTCAACCACCTCCCTGGGCAGCCTCTGCCAGTGCCCAGTTAACTTTTCTGTGAATTTTTTTTCCCTAATGTTCAGCCTAAACCTCCCCTGGTGGAGCTTGAGGCTATTACCTCTTGTCCTGTCCCCTGTCACTTGGGAGAAGAGGCCAGCACCCTCCTCTCCACAACCTCTCCTCAGGTAGTTATAGAGAGCAATGAGGTCTCCCCTCAGCCTCTTCTTCTCCAGGCTAAACAACCCCAGCTCTCTCAGCCGTTCCTCATAAGGTCTGTTCTCCAGCCCCTTCTCCAGCTTTGTCACTCTTCTCTGGACTCGCTCAAGAGCCTCAACATCCTTCTTATGGTGAGGGGCCCAGAACTGCACACAGTATTCAAGGAGCGGTCTCACCAGTGCTGAGTACAGAGGGAGAATAACCTCCCTGGACCTGCTGGTCACACCACTTCTGATACAAGGCAAGATGCCATTGGCCTTCTTGGCCACCTGGGCACACTGCTGGCTCACGTTCAGTTGGCTGTCAACATGTTACATGTTTTGTTAAGGGCACTTTTACCAAAACATGACACCTGAGGTAATCCCCAAAGTGGCTTGTAAAGACACAGTCCACACAGAATCAAAGACAAGAATGGACAAAACCAACAAAGCAGAAGCAAGAAGTGAAATATGCAGATAGATATTAAACACAGTCCTCAAGCAGGCATTTTGCTCTGATGGGTTAGAAGAGTTGAGATTATCCCTTATCTGTTTCTGATGGAAGTTCAAATAAGAGATTAAAGAACAAAGGTAAGGAAATAAGCTGAAGAGTCTTGATTGGCAATTTAATAAGCAGGGAATATGGCTTTTCAGATGGCACACTGGGAGTATTTCTCATTGCCACCACTAAGGGTATGAGAGAAATAATTAAGACAATTGTGGAGGAGGGAAGAAGAGTTACGGAATATCCACTCATTATCCATATTAGAACAAACCAGGCGCAAAACACAAGCCAAAGACTCCACGGTTAGTTTACAGATCCAGAAAGAACTTAAGGTGGGTGCAAAACAGAAGATCCATGTGGGAAAAAAAACCCCAATGCATTAAAGGAAGAAATAACAAGAAAAAAACTTGAGGTTCCTAAGGAAGCAAATGCTGTCTGTGGTGCCACAGAAGTCAATTAGATAGTTTTCAGCTACAGTGATGGACCAGTCTCCTGGGGTATAAGAAAAAAAATATCTCATAGGGCATAGACAAGAGCAGAGATATTGTTATTGTTTCTCTTCACTTTCTGGCACCTTTGTCCATGTTGAAAAAATTTTTAAAAACCCACGTTATAAGAAAAAGCAATTAAAATGTTTTTCGAGGGACAATAGCAGCATACAAAATGTCTCCCAGTGAGCAATATGAGAAAGTCATTGAAACTTTTTTATGCCATCACATTAGAAAAATAGCAAAAACGCAATAACAGAGCTACGAAGAATGAGTTTCACCCAAAGAAATGCTGAACAGTGGGAGTTTTTCTGGATTATTTTAGTCAAGCGTACACATCCATGTCACAACATCACTTCTTACTTAAAAACAGCTGCAGAAGGCTCCTGCTGCGGCCGCTGCTGTTAGCTGAAGCTCTGATCTTCCTGTCTTGATACAAGTCATCAAGTCGCATTTCCTGCTGGAATTAAAGTGGCAGCCCCTAGGGACTATGCAGCTGCCCAATTTATATCCAAGAGAATCTAGAGCGAGCACCAGTATTTTTTTGAAACTGTTTAACTTTTTATTTATTTATTTATTTTATAACCCCCAGATTCTATTAAGTGTTTTCTCTCTCATTACTCCCTACTCTCCAGACAGCTGCATTTTGAAACATTTATAAAAGAACAGAAGAAATGTCAAGGCTACGGTGCCTATAGCATAAAACTGAGCATAGAGATCACAAAAGACTTCAAGGATATTAGTTATTATGTGGTTATTAGCTAGATGGTATGGATGGTATGTGAATATTGTGAAGGCTATTTATAAAACAACAAAAGCTGTAGATTGTGGCACAGAAGTATTTTGAGTCAGAGCAAAAAGTGGAGAGCAACAGGGAAACTGTCCTAGTCAAGCACTTAAACCACCCCACGCCATGTAAGGATGGTTACAAGGTCATTGCTAAAGATGCTAGAAGGCAGAAATGCAGATTACTATAGAAAGAATCAGAAAAATNATTAGCTAGATGGTATGGATGGTATGTGAATATTGTGAAGGCTATTTATAAAACAACAAAAGCTGTAGATTGTGGCACAGAAGTATTTTGAGTCAGAGCAAAAAGTGGAGAGCAACAGGGAAACTGTCCTAGTCAAGCACTTAAACCACCCCACGCCATGTAAGGATGGTTACAAGGTCATTGCTAAAGATGCTAGAAGGCAGAAATGCAGATTACTATAGAAAGAATCAGAAAAATGAAGAGTGCTCCTAAAGGCTATGGTAGGTTATGAAAAATAAGAAATTGGAGAATACCATATGGCATCCTATTAAGTAGTCTCTGTAGTTAAACACAGATATCCATGACTCAAAGAAAGACTTTGAAAAGAAAGTTAACCAGATATTCAACACTCCCTAACCAACAAGCAGGGTAAAACCCAGTCCTTTCTTGCATGTAATTAAAAAAAAAAAAAAAATCTGT
>WAAB01000018.1:86316-140487 GCA_013389865.1 Piaya cayana
AGATCCAGAAAGAACTTAAGGTGGGTGCAAAACAGAAGATCCATGTGGGAAAAAAAACCCCAATGCATTAAAGGAAGAAATAACAAGAAAAAAACTTGAGGTTCCTAAGGAAGCAAATGCTGTCTGTGGTGCCACAGAAGTCAATTAGATAGTTTTCAGCTACAGTGATGGACCAGTCTCCTGGGGTATAAGAAAAAAAATATCTCATAGGGCATAGACAAGAGCAGAGATATTGTTATTGTTTCTCTTCACTTTCTGGCACCTTTGTCCATGTTGAAAAAATTTTTAAAAACCCACGTTATAAGAAAAAGCAATTAAAATGTTTTTCGAGGGACAATAGCAGCATACAAAATGTCTCCCAGTGAGCAATATGAGAAAGTCATTGAAACTTTTTTATGCCATCACATTAGAAAAATAGCAAAAACGCAATAACAGAGCTACGAAGAATGAGTTTCACCCAAAGAAATGCTGAACAGTGGGAGTTTTTCTGGATTATTTTAGTCAAGCGTACACATCCATGTCACAACATCACTTCTTACTTAAAAACAGCTGCAGAAGGCTCCTGCTGCGGCCGCTGCTGTTAGCTGAAGCTCTGATCTTCCTGTCTTGATACAAGTCATCAAGTCGCATTTCCTGCTGGAATTAAAGTGGCAGCCCCTAGGGACTATGCAGCTGCCCAATTTATATCCAAGAGAATCTAGAGCGAGCACCAGTATTTTTTTGAAACTGTTTAACTTTTTATTTATTTATTTATTTTATAACCCCCAGATTCTATTAAGTGTTTTCTCTCTCATTACTCCCTACTCTCCAGACAGCTGCATTTTGAAACATTTATAAAAGAACAGAAGAAATGTCAAGGCTACGGTGCCTATAGCATAAAACTGAGCATAGAGATCACAAAAGACTTCAAGGATATTAGTTATTATGTGGTTATTAGCTAGATGGTATGGATGGTATGTGAATATTGTGAAGGCTATTTATAAAACAACAAAAGCTGTAGATTGTGGCACAGAAGTATTTTGAGTCAGAGCAAAAAGTGGAGAGCAACAGGGAAACTGTCCTAGTCAAGCACTTAAACCACCCCACGCCATGTAAGGATGGTTACAAGGTCATTGCTAAAGATGCTAGAAGGCAGAAATGCAGATTACTATAGAAAGAATCAGAAAAAATGAAGAGTGCTCCTAAAGGCTATGGTAGGTTATGAAAAATAAGAAATTGGAGAATACCATATGGCATCCTATTAAGTAGTCTCTGTAGTTAAACACAGATATCCATGACTCAAAGAAAGACTTTGAAAAGAAAGTTAACCAGATATTCAACACTCCCTAACCAACAAGCAGGGTAAAACCCAGTCCTTTCTTGCATGTAATTAAAAAAAAAAAAAAAATCCCCAAAGAAGAATACCAAAACCAAGGTAAAATTGCTCTACTTCAAAACCAAGAATCACAGTACCCTACAAAAGTATTAATCTCTTTTTTTTTCCCCAAAGAATAAGAAGCAAATCAAACTAGAGTATGTTAAATTGTGCATTAGAAGAGCTCTCAGCTAGGTTCCACTTCCAAAATTACTTGAGAGCACATTATAATTAGCAAAGGTATGTGACAGTTTTATACCCCTTTATGATGCATGATTAAAGCCAGGCAGCCTAGCTCTGCCGCAAGTTCTGCACGCTGTCAAAACAGATGTGACAAGAACTACAAGCTGCTCCCAGACAGACTGTGAGAAAGCATAGACAGATAACATTTTGGCCATCAAAGAGGTAAGACATAATATGAAACTAACCAAACCTCAAAGCCTCTCAGAGAGGGAGGTAAACTGTGTTTTACACAAAGTTATATGAAGCATCTTGTGCTTGAGATGTACTGCTCCAGCTCAGGAACAAGAGAACAAGCACCTACTTTCCCCTCTGAAGTGCAACAGGGAGCAAAACCTGCAGCAAAAAGATTAACAGCTCACAGCCTCTGCCCAAGGATGCAGAGCACAAATGATGGGAGAAATTGCTGTGCTAAGGCCACTGTAATGGCCTATGAAACTGCTGATTTTTCCCACACAAGACAGATGCCTACTATCTGCCTGCAACAGAGAGTCCTGGTCCAATTTGAGAAGCCAGATCTAAACTACACACAAATTCTGCCTCCCACATTTGCACATCTTTATCTGTTGAGAGCCCAAAAAATCAGTTTGAGACTCATCACCTTCCCACTCATTTGTGACAAACTAGGTACAGTCGGGAAGCTGCGCATCAGGCAAGAACTATGCCTCAGGTTAGAGGAAACATCAGTATTGGAACAAAATACGTAACAAACAAGGAGAACGTTAGGCTTTAAAAACACCCATTCATTTTGGAGAAATATTCCATTGCTGGTTTGTAAGCGTGACACACAGTGGGGCAAGTTTGTTTCTGAGTTTATCCAAGCCATAATTTTTAATCTCATTTGTTTACAGATTTCCATATTTAAGACTACACCTTAGCACTTCTTTCATGACACCCCTCTGCATACAGCACCTTCCATCTGTTTCCAGGTAGCCTCCTTTATTGCTTTCTCTGTGGTGCTCCAGAACCCACCTCCCTAACATTCCAGTGGCTACAGGCAGTTTTTCTGACATATTCCTTCAGCCATTTCCACCATGCAGCTCCTGCTGTGCTCCTTTCCCCACCTCCTGTGCAGAAAAGACTTTTCTCATTATTCCCCTGCCCACAAGGTAGTCCCCTTCTACAGGAGGTGCTGTAGGAAGGGTGCAGCGCGTTTCTCCTCAGGCACTTCATCCTTTCCCTAGAACAGCTGCTCAGGTGAGGTATAAATTCTCACAACTCCACTACGTGACTTCACACTCCTCCATTTCCTATGACAACTCTCATACACGGAGAGACATGCAGCAACAGCTACATAGAGTACCTCCCTACGCTGCACACTGACCCGCCTGTACAAAACCAAGGTTGGGTTACCACCTCCCTGCAGGTTTTGCATCCCTGAGTTAACCAGAGCAGTATTTACACAAGCACAATCTGGGAGCTACACACAATACAGAATAACAGCACATGGTTGAGCTGCTAGGTGCGTCATGAGGCTGTGCCTAAGCTCGTACGCGTGCGTAACCTTCTCCAACAGACAGACAACTTGTCAGTGGCTACTGACTCACCCCAACTTTTGTTAGTTAAAACGGCTGAGAAAGGGGGAGGCAATCAGATGCTGCAACTACTAACTGGACACCCATAGATCTGGAGGGTTGAGGAGAACCTCAGGCTGTTGAATTTATCAAAGAAATTTTTCAACTGCTTCTCCAAGGGTGAGCTGGCTAAGGTGGGCAAAAATCTTAAAACCGCTACTTTCTGGTGTGAAGAAATAAACCTGCAACATGTTTATAAGCAAGATTATATTGCTCTGTAGCTACTGTGATGAAGGAGGTACACAGGATTGCAGTCCCTTGACAATCAGGCTTCTCGTCACACAATCCAGAGACAGTAAATGCAATGCAGCTGCACAGTTCAAGCCCTGATACCCACTTATGCTGAATGTCAACCCAGCAATGCAAGAGAACTTACTTAAGTAGCAAATATAGAGAGAGATAAACCATATAAATGTTGTTCAATGCAATCAGTACCTGAAGGGGGTATACAAGAAAGCTGGGGAGGGACTTTTTGTAAAGGCACCTTTTGTAAAGGTAGTGATAGGACTAGGGGCAATGGGTACAAACTCTAGAGGGGTAGATTTAGACTAGACATAAGGAGGAATTTATTCACTATGAGGGTGGTGAGGCACTGCCACATGTTGCCCAGGAAAGCTGTAGCTGCCCCATCCCTGGAGATGTTCAAGGCCAGGTTGGATGGGGCCTTAAGCAGCCTGGGCTGGTGGGAGGTGTTGGAATTAGATGATCTTTAGGGTCCCTTCCAACTCAAACCATTCTATGATTCTATGATTTTAATTAGAAATGGAGCTTTCAATGCAAGCACATGTGGTTATGCTCATGCAACAGCATAAGCCTCTACACAACAGGGGATTCTTAGGCAGTAGGATTGTTTAACAACTCTGCTAAGCAACTGCAAGTGTCACCAGGCTGTCTTCCTCTCCACAATTATGCTTTGCTATTAACATGATTCACAGAAGAACTAATAAAACACATTGCAACAAGCTTTTGTTATGACTGGGAGCACATTTCACTACATAAGTAGTGAGCTTCTAAAGAATTATATTCTACAGATTTTGGGAGGCTACTTTGGTGGACACCAGTAAAGTGTCTCTGTATGTTGACATAACCAGACAACGTGTCAAATTGCTTCCTAGTATCCTGCAACTGAGCTGATTCCAATACTCCTCTTATTTCTAAGAAAGTCATTACAACTGTCCCTCTGGAAAGCAATGGGATCTTTCATGCAAGTGAGGTGCCCGCAGGAAGTTTTACTCTATACAATATATATAAAATGTTGAAAATACATGTGATGATTTAAAGGTTTACTGTGCTATCACTAATTTGACCAGAGTGCAGAGTGTAACAGCAGATGTGAATGTTCACTGTATGCATTTGTGCTACAGGAAAGCATCCAATATAGTTGCATGGGATCTGAACAAAGAATTTTACTTAGCAATAGGCCTATAAAATTAAAAACCTGCAACTCAACCCAAGAAGAGCTGGAATTCCCTTCAACTTGGTGAAGCATCTGGTCTGATTGATGGTGGCTGTCGATTACTGCCATGTCATCACTCTAAAGCTGTGAAATATCCCTGCAACTGTGTTAATTAACTCCCCTTGCAAAGTGTTTAAGCCATAGAGTGAGGTTACTCACGTGATATCTCTGCGCTGATAGCAACCTTGAAGAAGGCAGGCAATCAGGTCACTTATAAACTCCACATCATCCCTGTGAAGAGCAGCTTCCAGTTCCTAATGAGCAGAAAGGAGAGAAAAAAAAAATCCAACTATTAAACCAATTCCTTAAAATTTACTGCTGGATGATAAGGACCAAGACCCAAGCAGTCCTAAATATGTGTACAGCAGCAGAGCATACGCTGGGTAAGCTGACCTTCCTCACCATTAAAAACAGTGCTACCACTGCCTCTTCATTGCAGGAGGTTATGGGAAGACCTTGAAAGGCTTTTACCAAATGTCACTCTCCAGCCAGACTAATGCTTTTGTCTGGAAACAGAAAAACAGGGCTCAGTGAGATTGAGATACTTTAGCCTAATAAGAAACCCACGATTTCTCCCATGTCCAGCTGATGAGCAGCAATCAACAGTTCCATTCTCCTCCTTTGCTTTCCACTTGCTAAGACCGGTGAGTTCATCTAAATGCTGCCCTTAGAAATCATAGCCCTGAAAGCCACTTACAGGGAGAAGTACCAGTTTCAGATGGATAGGCAGAAACGACTGAAAGCTAGTAAGCAAATGCCTTGAAGAAAAACAGGCATTTTGACTATTTAACTTATTTCTCTTTGGGTTTTTTGCTGTTTTTTTTCTTTTTTTCCTCTGGTAGGGGAAAAAGAATGGATGTCAGACCACATGACCCAAACCCTCAACCCTTGATGGAGATGGTGGTGGAGAGAATCATGGCTTATTTCAGCATGATAAGGTTTTACGTATATGTGTGATGCAGGAACTGATCTGTAAAAGAAAAAGGATAAACTCCTGAAATGTAGTTGTTGTGAATTTCACACATATTGCGAAAAATATCTGGTTTTCAGCTAGAAATTTCAAGCTTTGTTTTCAAAACACTAGGTTAGCTACAGTTACATTTACATACCAGAAAATCATCCATACTAAGAAAAATCGTTTTCCTGCAAGAGTTACCATCAGCAGTAGCAAGATTTAATATGGATAAACAATATAAGCACAAGAAGCTATTCATTTTGGGTTTCAGAGTAAATAATGGATTGAATACAAATTCCTTCCTGAACGTTACTTAACAGACTGTTACACAAATGGCTAAACTAATGACTACAGAATAAAGGTTAATGGCCAGAGAATAAAGGATAAACGCTTTGGCACTTACCCAATAAAGAAGAGAAAGTGCTTTTTTATTAGACTGCACTAACTGTGGTAATAAAATTATTGATAACAGATTGCAGATTAAATGCTGCTTGTAGTTTTTTATTTGAAATGTATTAACGGCATATTTTCATTATGAACACCACTCTTATTTATCTCTTCTGCAACATCCAAAACCCACATAAGTGGGAGCCTGACACCTGCCCCATGAAGAATGTATTAAACAATTCCACTATATGTGGAAACTCAAGGCAAGGAAAGACCGGCAGGCAAAGCCTGACATAGTGTCCCTGCTGCAAAGCTAGGAAAAGTCCCGAGGATCTCTGTTATGGCCTCTAGATGACTACCCTGCTTATCGACAAGTAAATACAAAAAATGCAGTCACTGCTTGCCATCCCTTGGAAAGAGTGATATTATTGCTGTATAAATAGTAATCGGGCCATATAAATAGTAATTATCAAATGAATTCACTCGGTAAGCAGCTAGTATTTTGGAGGTGCTTGTTTATTTTATTTGTAAACAACTGCAGTGGACATCTGCCCTTCAACAAAACATACCTGCAAGGGGAAAAATAAGAGCTCAAACACCCCAGTATGTTAGTACAGTGCGTTGGTTTGAGCTATACTGGTCCTCGGTAAACTTGCAGCTTGTGAAAGTTGACATGTTAGGACCCAGAATAAAGGGACAGGGAGGGGAATAAGTCTCCAGGCTATTCCCCCTCACTCAGCCACTCCCTCATCTGGGTACACTTGCACACTAAAGCTGTCAGTCAGCAGCCTGCCTCTGCTAGGATGCAACAGCCTTTTGTATGAAGGAATATTTAAATTGCCTCCCATGAGCCTTTTCAGCCTGCTGTTTGACTAACACTCCTTAAGCAGTGGCCACAACCTGATAGTCCCTATCTCCAGCCATTGTTTTCCAGGCCCAGGAGTGACCTTTCTGTTTTCCAAGCTGGCAGGTCACTCTGGGAGCTGGAGGACATTCCTCTGGCACTGGGCAAGGCACTGTCTCACCAGTCTGCCCTAAAATACCTAGCTGGGGAGCTTCCCTTCCCCTCTCTTGCTGCCTCCTCTCTCCCAGATGGGTGCTCACAGGCACAAGTGAGGATTAATCAGTGCACACATAGCACAGGGCCTGTGTAGGTCCATCATGTGAAGGTCTATCACGAGCAGGTGTGAGGCTGTCAGCACCTTTGTAGAAAGGCACTTGCACGGCGCTCCCCAGTGCCATGGGCCGTGCCATACTGGTCCTCTGGGCCCTACTGACAGTCACAACTGGTGCCAGTGGGTTCTAGTAAAGGCACAGTCCAAGTATTACTGTGATTAGTTGTCTTAAAGAAAAAAAAATACTGCTGTTATCCTTTAAAGTTTTTGTCTACTTTTTTATTGTCCTTGCTTGCAATAGGGCAAGAACAGCAAGACATGCTTTAATTTCCCAGGGCTGGGTCCATCAGGCCTGTTTTACTGAATGTCACAATTTCCCAGTAGATTCTCCAGCTTTCTGACCCAAACCAAATAAATACTGGACTTTTTCCATGTGCCCACAGTGCTGTGGGAATGCCAGGGAGCAGGACGATGCAAAACAAACCTTAACATCTCAAGAATTCAAACATAAAGGAGTTAGGACCCCCCCAAACACCTGGAGTTTCACCTAATGCTTCAGACCATATTTTGCAGCATAAGGAATAAACCTCAGTTTTCCAGCCCTTCCCTCTAACAACAGACCAACAATGCAGCACATCTGAGCAGGGGTGGCTGAAGCAATCCCAAGGGACTCCCAGGAGAAAGACACCAGGGGCTCCCAAGAGAAAGAGGCCACCACTCCCTCCCCACCTGGTCCTCAGGGCAAACCCTGTCCCAGGAGCCCATCCCTGTGCTCCTCCAGCTTGGCGAGAGTAAGCAGGGAGCTGCTGGGCTTCCTCCCTGCCACCATCCCCCCCCCACGCCTCCAATCCTTTTGTTTTTCCCCCTTTTCTCTTTGAGCACTGAGCTGTGAGCACAGAAATCTGAACCTTGCCAAAACGCTTTGGGGATGGCACAGAAAGGAAACAGAAGAGGCAGCAAATCAGCAGAGGAAAGGGGGGGACACACACACATCTCCTCCTCCTCTAGCTGGAGTGAGCAATAGACAGGAGAAAAGCAGGATTCTCCCCCTCTCCAGCTGGCGTCACACCTCATTAGGGAAAAGCCTGTTTAACGTCTTTCCCTCCCCCCCAGCCCGGGACTAAATCCCTCGAGTCAGGCAAGGGCTGCCGGGAAAAGGCTGGAGCAAGGGTGACCACCTCACGCAGGAGGAGCACTGGCCCCAGGAAGGGTTAGCCAGGGCAGGCAAGAGGGCACTGACCCTTCCCTCCCTGGGAAAACAGCTGGGAGACAAGGGCACGTTGCTCCATGCCCGCCTGCCCCACATCAGCAGGTATGGGGAAACTCACTGGTGTGCTGCTGACCAAAGGGTCAATCCAAACCAACTGCTCCCCCAGAGCTGCTCTTAGCATGTATTTGTTGCAATTGCTCTTTCTGTCCACGCTTGACAGCATAGAAGTGCTGGAGCTTCTGGACGCATAGTGACCCAAGTCTCATGCTGCCTGAATTATACTCCTTTTCGGTAACTCACCCAGAATTTTGAAAAGAGAGATGATTGGGTTCTCAGGGAAAAGTAAATGAATGAGTCCACAAACATGACAGCAGTGACGCCACTGTCACCAACACCAGCAGAGGTGACAGTGGGGCTGCTGCACGTGTTGGCTTTTGAACTAAGGAGAGCAGCTGGTCAGACTCCATCCAGCTCCTCACAAGCTGTCCACTCAGAGGGTGGCATTGCGAAGTTTGCAGCCCTCATTTCAGAAGACAGGATCCTTCAAAGCTGCAGGAAAGCCCAGCACGAGCAGGCTAGGTGCTGGTGCACAGACCAAATTTAAAGGTTTCCTCTGTGCCGGAGCTGAATCATCTATAACCAAATGTGATGGACATAACCAGTTTAAGCACAGCTAAGCCTTGTCCAAGTTAGCCATCAGTTTAAAAGCCCCAATCCCTTCAGCTCTATTTCCATACCGTTGCTGTTATCAGCTTTCCTTTGCAATGCTCCCAAGTGACTCAACAGGCTTTTGCAGAGGCTTTAGAAGATCACTGAAAGCTACCACTGGGCTGTGCTGAGCCAGCCCCAACCCATGCACTGAAATTTCAATGCCATCACTAAACAGAGTCAGGGCATTCTTTTCCCCTCACATATAATTAATGACAACAGGTACCTGGACAAGAGTTAGGCAAGATCATGCAACAATACAATTACTGGGATTAGATAGGAAGATGGGAAGTCAACAGCAGGTCTGAAATGCTTCCAGCCAGCATCGTTTACTCCCATGTTGCCTGAAGATGATGTGTGAGCCTCACATCTGCTAAGAGCTGCTTTCTGTCCTATCCACCAAAGAGCCAGCCATCTTAGGATGCAGGGACTCGGGGAAGGACCACTGCAACACATCCCACATTGAAAACGCGGTGCTCTCCTTTCAGCCACAGAGCACATCCAGCCGACTGACTCTAAGTGGCAGCAGAAGGCCAATGCAATGAATAGCAGGGCATGGTCCTGGAGCTGAGGTGACAGCATCCAGCTACACCACGAGCCAGATACTCTGCCAACCCCCACAACTCAGTCTGCTGGTTTACCGGTGCACTCAGCTCTGAGGGACGTACTCTACATGCCTAAAAAAACCATGCCCCCACCCAGCAGTGCGAGTGCTTTCTGTGGGCTGGCGTGATGTTCTCCCTGCTTGTCATTGCTGCCGTCACATGGAAATAGTTTTCAAACTGTGAAACTTACTGAGAGGGCCCTGCTCAGCTTGACAAGACAGAAGGGCATTGTAGGGAGATAGGGGTATTTGTTGGGCTGTGATATCCTAGAAGCACAAGCAGCAGTGGGTTTAGACGACTGCATTAAGTCAGAAAGAAATTATTACTTCTGATCCTGATGGTATCTCACAACCCTGTTACCTTAATTTTAAGTGGCTAGTTTGAGACATCGTGCGTTAACCATATCTGCAGCTGGATGCACTTCTAGCTTTCCCAGTCCTGCAGAAGCCTGCAACACTGTCCTCTCTAGATATGATGCTCCAGGGTTTTACAGCTTCCTGAGCTGAAAGGGTCCCTGACTTCTCCACTCCACCTTTCCACTGCAGAAGTGGGTGCTGAACACCCTCCCTGCGCTCCTGGCATCAGGAACCAAGTCCATAGCTCTCCTCAAGTAAACAACATCATCTTCACCTCACACCCTGGGGACCATGAGCTCAAGTGAAGCTGAGCTGGCCTTCTATGGTGGTTTTGGGGACATGAAGTGAACAGGTTTGATGACACCCGGCACCGTAGTGGTGCTGGCTCTTCTCCAAGCTGACAAGAGTTGTGTGCTTGGGGGCAAGGGGTGAAGAGTGCATGTCTAAGGGAGGAGAAAAGCTATGTTGTCAGAAGGGGACTAGCACTTGTGGAGGGGCAAAAAGCAGGAGCAGCAAAGCTATCACCTTTTCCGGTTTCTTCTTGTCCCCCCTTAATGTCTGTCAGTGCCTTCTGAGATCTCTATCTCCCTCAACTTTCTGTGAGCAGACTTTGAAGCCTATTTCAAGCATGTTGTAAATAAGGGCATAATGTTACTCCAGGGCTAAGCAGACGTGTGAGATGACAGCTTTGTATAAAGGGAGATGGTTATAAACAGAAAGCCAGGGAGAATTTTTTATATTGCCTCCACATTATGGCTGTTTGCAAAGAACAAATCCCATGTGCTCCCCCCTCAGTGCCAGCAGTGTGATGGATAACCTTAGCCATCCTCCTGCAGCTCCCTTTAAGCTATGAAAGGGGATACACAAATGTTGAATTCTGCTCACTTCAGCCCAAGTAGGTTTGAAAATGCAAACTTTATCCAATGTCAGTGAACATTTTTGGTCAGGCCAGAATTTTCTAGGCTTGGTCTATAGGCATACTTGGTTTTTGTTCTCCTTCAGCCTCTCTAACAGGACACTTAAAAATCTAGGACCCCCATGCTATCTAAGCCCTACCCCACTTGCCAGAACAGTTGTGGATTCTTTTTCTCCATCCATATTAACTTCCTGCCTGTTCTCTCCTTTGGGACAGGGACCCTCCCCTGTTTGCACAGCATGATGCTGCTTGCTCTCCAGCTGGAATTTTTCACTGCTATGTAATACAAACAAATATGAGCAGTTCACGCTGGGTGGCTAAACTGTACTGAAAAGAGATTTCAGACTGATCAATCCCATCTTCCTTGTGCCCCAGAGCAGCGTACCGGTGCTAATAAAGCTTTCTTCTCCTCCTAGCTCATACTGCCTGGAGTGCAAGCAAACTGGGGAAAAAAGAATACTTTTCTTATGAAGTTCATGCATCAGCACCACCTAAAAGATGTAAAACTGCAGCTAATTTAATTTCTTCCCTCTGCAAAGTCTCTTTTCAGATTGACAGGGTACGTGTGAAGCTCTGAAGTAACAAGCAATTAGTTTCTGTTTAATAGTTAGACATTAGTACTTCATGCCTCTAGAGCAGCTTTCATCCTAGAGCATCAAAGCCCATAAAGAACATTCAGTAAAGCATTGCAGCACCTGTGAAAGAAGGGGAGGCACGCAATGGAGAAACTAACAGAAGCCCCAGTACCCTTTTACCAGGGCCATGCTTCACATAGCGGTGATGCTGTGAGAGAAACCACGCTTGATGCCACTGCTATTGTCTTTCTTTTTCAGCAGTTTTATTAGCAGTCAAAGCAATTGGTGATCTTGCTATTTCCTCCAAAGGATCATTTGTCCCTTTCAAAATAATCCCCTCTTCCTTGAGAGCAGATAATCTACCGTATTTCCCCTGAACCAGCTATACTGGCTTAGAGGCAAGCATCATACTAGGCACTGAACTAGCTATTCATGGGACAGAAATTTTAGGCTCAGCATAACTGATGTTCTCCAGTTTATGGTTTACAGACCTCTTGCAAACCCCATGGAAGACTTCCAAGAGGCCTTTGAAGGGCAATTAAGAAAAGCAAACTTAACATGGGTCTGTTTAAATTTCTAATCAGGAGTCCCTGCCTTTACAGGAGAAGCACTGAGGTTGCACACTTCAAAAAAAACCACAAAAGAACCCCCCAAAACCACAAACAAACAAACACAAAAAACCCAATCAAAACCAACAAACCAAAACACCCCCACAAAGAAAGTAGCTGACCACTACTGACCAAGCCACAAGTTTAACTCCTCTAGCTGAAAATAACCTCCAGGCACAACGGTATAAAAGGAAACACAGTCTACTTGAATTGCATCCTGTTTGTCTCACCCTCAGAAAGATATCATTTATTATCACATAGAAAGGGTCTCTCCTGGTAGGTGTGCTGATATGGAGTATCTTATAGTATTCAGACAGTTAAACTACTTGTAGATTGTGCTGGTTTAGGCTTTTGGGGTTCTTCAGACAGCTAGAGACTGGGACCATTCTGAAGCTAACCCATAATACCATATAGATTATATATTGTTGAGTGCTCTCAGTTCCATATGCCAATAGAACCTTGCTGGCAAAACCAAACAAAACAACTTCAAACTCTCCACAAATCCTGGATTTAGCATTTCCGTTTATGGGCTAAGTACTACCAGCAACTAAAGACTAAAAATCTTAGCAACTGTTTTACATAGTGCCTTGGGTGAGTGCAATCACATCAGCAGGGAACATCATCAGCACGGCTCTACCTGTTCTTGATGTTGTTTATGGGAACAACGTCACCAGGTTAGCCATGGTCCCTCCTCGAACGATTCAGCTGCACGATAAATAAAGAACAGCTGATCCTGCCGTGTCACCATCTCCTGTGGTAAGAGGCTTCCTGGGTACCTAGTGGGAGTTCTGCTAAGCTTTTAAGCCCATTGGCAACGTGGGGAACAGTCTGTAGCTCCAAAGCCAAGAGGCTCGAAGTAATAATCCGATTTAAAAGCTCCTCCTCCTCTCCAGCCAAAGGCAGCAAGGGAGGATGAGATCAGACTGTAGATGCTCTTCATTTTAGGTCTGGCCATTGCGCTCATCTGCTCAGCATGAGCACGGGGAAGGGAAAGGATGAATGCCAAAATCTGGAATGGATTGCTTGGCTAAAGTTTCTGCAAAGATTTCAAGACTTACTGGGAAAATAATTTTGCAAAGAGGATTTTTCACCGCTCTCGATATAGCCAGACTGGCCCATCTAAGCCAACCTCCACTTTTCTAGTTCACGCACCAGCCAAAACTCCTAGGGGATTTACTCTCTGCCATCATGCACTGCTGATGCAACATGGCACGCAAGCTGTGCAGATGGTTTGCACTCTCACCACGAAACTTCTCCTGCAACAGTGAGTGGTGCTCTGGCATTTACATTGCTCCCCCTCTCCAGGATGTTATTAGCTGTCATTTGATAAGCAAGCCACAAAAAAACCCACCCTATCTTCATGGGCGTCAAAATAAACAGAAACCCCAGATTATCCCTTAAGGGTTCAAGCGATTCCTTTACATTTCTTCTGCCCCTAAAACAAAGATGACAACCTGGCTTTCAAATTGGAGAAGAAAGGTCCCTGTTCACTCTTGACTGAAAAAGTAGGATGAAATCATAAAATATATAAAGACCAAAAAAAAAAGCCTGTAAAGCCTTGCTTTTTCTCTTTAATCTGATCTCCACGGCCAGCCATTCTTCTGCCTCCCCTCTGGATGCTGCATGGAGAGCAGCCTACAGTGAACCCACTGCAAACAAACCCTGGCAGGCTGCTCAGCAGGGAGATCAGCCTTAAAGTGCTATCAGCATTAAAAACTCTTCCTCCTCGCTCAGGGTCGGGCAAAAGTAAAGCTGCTGAGAAAACCTACAATTGCACACAGGTACCTCTTGGGTCTTGTGCGTTGCCAAGAAGAATGGTGGATAATTCCACTGCAGCACTAAGCTGAAATCCAAGTTCCAGCTTTTTTTTCCTATTAATTTAGCAAAGAATTTGCAAAAGTATGGAATAGTTGCCTACCAGTATCAGCCCTGATGATGCAGCAAGCCAGCTACTCAGATATGTGAATTGTCTGCTTGCAACAAGCTTAGTCTGGAGCCTATGAAGAAGTTTTAAACACACACATCTATTCCATGGCATAACGGTTTGTAGAGCCACAACTAACAGATCTCTTTTGTACTCTTGTATAACTGTCTGCGCTACTCTGGATAGCCAAAAGCATCACCTTGCTTATCTGTCAGACTCTCTGAGCTTGTTCCAAGCTCACGCAGTCCAGACATACTTTAATACAAACATTAATGGCTTTCATACAATATTTTTTATTTATATAAGAAACACAGATGTCATGCTAATGAGAGATACATTCACTAAGGAATAGGTTTGTCACAGGAAACAATGTTTCAAGCCTGTTGTAATATTGTAATGCGAGTCTCAGATCCTTACACAGCTCTGGCTTCTTAGCTCACGTCACTGCAGGATCCAATGTCAAAATAAACACAAGAAGTTACCTCCTCCAGTGCTTACACTCTACCTTCAGCCCAGTCCAAAAAAATGTGTGTTTCATTTGATATGTGGAGAAGCCCTCCAGAGCTTTGAGAGCCTGGTTGGGGCTCAGAGCCTCCATCCCCCTGTGATGGTTATCTGGCACAGCTTGCCCCAGCTGGCCTCCCGATTTCAACAGGGATCCCATGCTTCCTCGGCTGTCCTGCTCAAGACAGAGACCTGCCCTGCTCTGCTGAGCTGTCATCTTCCACAGGACACTAGTAAAAACCCAAACCCAGAAGGGTTGCTGGGTGACCCATTGCTGCTGGAGAAGCCGGGAGACAAGCTGGGAGCCCATGGGAATTCCCACTCCTTTCCCCACAGCTGAGGATAGGCAGAGGGCAGAATCTCTACTCAGAAAAAAAAAAAAAAAACAAAGCAAAAAGCTGGCAGACCCAGGATTTTTAGGCTAAGTAAAGCGTTAAATCTCAGAAGCTGCTTCTTGTGACACACTGCAAGCAACTCTACATTTGCACAAGTGTCACCGTGCAACTGACCTGAGTGAAGCCCCTCAGCCAGAGGTGCCTGTGAACTAGCACCTCCACCCATGTCTGGAAGAAGCTCAGCTTGCATGTGTGTTTGCCAAGGGAAATGAGACAGAGCCCTTCATGTGCTTTGGAGGTTGATGCTCTGTGTTATTCTCCACATCTGGCAGTGCTGCTCCATAAAAAAAAGGTGATGGAGTGCTTGTAGCTCTCCTTCCAGAGCACAGAACGAATATCTTCTTCAACACATATGCCATACAGGAATTTTTCTCTAGCTAAATTTAATGCCTTTACAGCCAATAAATTTGCAGATAGCTACAAACACTTGGCCATTTACACAATAATAGTTACAAATGCCAGCAATGGGAAATTATTATTAATGTTAATTATGATTATGATGTTCATAAATGTTAATGCTAACTACACTCTTAAACACATACAGTAATTTGAGAGAAGGGCAGTAGACTATTGCCCAGATGCAGAGGAAACTAAGCCTCTATTGCTGTAACACTTCTACAGACATTAGTTGGAATACCTTTTTCTCCTAAATTCTTTACTGTCATCCAGAATAAGAAACAAACAAACAAAGCAGTAGAGATTATTTAAGAAAACAAAGGTCTATTACATCTTGTAAATTGTAATAGCCGGCTTTATTTCTGCAATTTAGTGCAAAAAATGATGATACCAGATTATCCACACAAAACGCTTTGGTTGGATAAAACAGCTGATCTGCCTGAAGTGAGAGAAAAAAATATGGCAACAGATAATTATATAACCAGCTTGTAAAAGTGTTATTAGTAAATCATGGGATCAGGAAAGCTCTGGTTTTTATGCTCACTTCATGCATTCAGTGATGAGAGCTAAATCTCTGTCTGTTTCTCTCTCCTCCCCCACCAAAAAGTTAGATAATCTTTAGCCAACCCTGTAAAACACTTGCAATCTTTGAGTAAAAGGCTGAGATTAATGTACTGCTACTTCTGTAACTTTCAGATGCTATGTTCTACCTTGATAACAGAAGAAAACTGGAAAAAAATTTCCTCTACCATTCAGACAAAGGTAGCTCGAGGACTCAGGGGTAAACTCTAAAGTTCAACATTTTAGTTTGAAAGGACATTTCCAGTCATTGGCTACTGGAATTCAGATATTCAGATCTTGACTAAGTGATAAACCAAAAAAAAAAAAAGGAAAGAAAAAGCTTTGCTAGAAGTTATCTCTTTCTTTCAAGGAAGGAATGGAACATTAGCCATTCTGTACATTAACTAAGTAAAGCAAAAAAACATATGTGACCCTTGTTCTCAGTTATCCACAATTGGATGTCTCACAACTGGAAATCTTTCCTCAGGAGTACAGTTTAGTCTCTCCTTTCTCAGGAATGACAGAGGCGAATCCAAGCAAGATAAAAATTAAACGGGTGGCAACAGACCTTGAAGGTCTGACAGTGACCTGCAGCACCAAGGTCTTTGAAACTGCTTTCATTTGCCAGAACATAAATTAGATTCCTCACTAGGTATGGCACCAGGGTTAATGGGAGCTTTATAAAGCCTTCTTTGAACATACAGATTATCCTTTTCAAAAAAGACTAATCTTGAGGTTTAGAGTACAGTACTGGGAACCAGAAAAACTATTCCCAGCTGTCAGGCTGGGTGACTCCAGGCAACCCACTTGACTATTCTCTGCTTTTTTTCAATACGCACAAATTAGAGACAAATACCTAAATCTCCCATAAGGCTTAATATTTGTAAGACGAGAACCAGCTTAACTATTCAGAGATTCCTTGAAATAGAAGAGGATGGCAGGTACTCTTCTGTGCAGGGTTGCTAAACCTCTCTAAACAGTACGTCCCACAGACATGAGCGAAAACACTTGCACTGGGCACCTCATGCAGTCAAGAAACCTGAATCATGACATTACAAATTACATTCTTTTCAGATGTGATAGAAATGTCTCACCCTGTCTGGCATTTCTGCTCAAAAGGAGAAAATTAAGGAACTAAGAAAGACTGTAGTTTAGGGAAAGCCATGCTGGCTAGGCAACTCTCAAGGAACAGCTTTCCTCTACAGGATCTGATTTCACAGCAAGAATTTTAAAAACAACTTAAAGGCAAGAAAATACATTAAATTAAAAAAACAAGGAAGCATTTCAAAGGTAAAATACAGAAAACTACCAAAAGTGTGAGATAACACAGAACAAGGACCACTGCTTTCCTTCCAAGAAGTAATTAATCCTAGACTTCTTCACTGTGCAAACCAATAGTGACTTAGAGCGTCCTCTCAGAAGTGTGCCAGCCCCCCCCCAATGCTATAGTTACATACTCTTCGGTTTCCATAGTTTAATCTCCTTCAAAATTTACAATGAGTATAAAACATTTAGGTATAAAATAATCCCATGATTTCCAAATTTCCTTAAAATAGTGCACACAGAGCCTTACTTGTGTTATGCACTACAGCATTTAAAGGACCCACATTTTTCAAAACTGAGCACAGCCGTGCACACTGTAGCACATCTTGGATGTATTCACACACTGCTGCTATCTGGACCATCTAATTGTCCATGAGCACAGGTGACTGACCTGGTCAGTCTCAGGGCACTCGATCTCACTGTGCTGATGGGTTGCTAACATTTCCTGTGATTCAGCCGCACTAATAAAGATTTAGCCAGAGGAGGTCCAAAGACTCATTCTGTTCTAGCACACAGAAATCTCAGAAAGTAATTTTAACTCAATAGTCTCCATGCCACTTCCATCCAGTTGAAACAGAAGAAGCAGCAGCAAACAAACAAAATCACATCCTACACTGCAGACTACAGAAGTTGGTCATTCCAGTGTTTCTTACACAGATGAAAATTATCCAACCACAACAACGTAATGTTGCTTCCTCCTTTTCCTCTGAAATAAATTCTGGTGTTGAAAAAATTCCACCTATGCATTTACTGTGGGCAGCCTCAGTCGACATAGGAGCACATTCACAGCCTGCAACCAAGGAACAGCATTCAGGACTACTTCTGTACTGATTTTTAGCTGGGGTGGAAAGTTAGGGATTTGCACCCCACACAATCTGTCCATTGATCTGAGAATGAACTAAAAAAAAATACAAAAATGCCCAGACTCACTTTTGCATAAACTGAAGTATCATAATTATCTTTCACAGAAAAGGCAAACTATTACATCTCCCTTGCAGCTCTTGTGAAAAGAGCTAGAGCAGTTTGATCCATTGCTCTCTATTCCTTTGAACATACATCCAACCCTCCAGCCACTCTGTGCTTATTGGCTGTATGGAAGGTAAAGCATCAAGGAGCACCAAAAGATTAATTCTCACAATAGCGGGAAGCAGGAGTCCTGACTCTTGCAGAGGTGGGAGGGGGAGAAGGACGAGTGTGTAGGCTGCATCTGTGGTCTTTGGACTTCATTGCCATGATTTCATCTTCTCCCTAGAGTTATCTTAAAAGGAAGCTACCACAGAAAGGGTGCACCGACAACTTAAATGTAAAAACTGTTATGGGAATTCTGTTTTAAAACTGCACAGCCTACTAGATGGGGTTATACGCAAGATATATGCAAGGCATGGCTCCGCACAGAAGGTAATATCAAAGGCACAAACAGTTTGTACCCTGTTTGTTGAGAGTCACACAGTAGCTGAATAGATTTATGATTCAGACATTTTAGTATTGGTTAACAGTCATTAGCTCAAACTCTTAGAAAATCAGAGAAAGAGAAAGATTAAGCTTTTGTCTGCCCCAGCCCTCATCCTTCCTTCGCCTAGCAGTAGGGGTTACTGATTGTTTCTGTCTCTCTATTTACACCAGAATAGCTCTGAGCCACACTCCCTACAGAAGCAGAACACACTGCCAATATAATTATAAACACTGCATTCAACAGCTTATCATTTAAGTGCAAAATCATTCATTCAGGTACAGCCTATGCAAGTATATTTTTAAGATTTGGTTACATGGGAACATTTAAGAGTGGGCGTCTTCTAACCCTAGAGATCATTTGGGACACAGCAAGGGCTGACAAAGTTTAGTTAACTTTCTCTTCAGCCTCTGTATAAGCCCGGTAACACAGACACAAGAGGATTTCATGCATCTTTATGGCATTTAACCTCACAACAACCATGTGGGCTTCTCACAGATAAGCTAAGTGACTTGCCCGAGATCACACAGGAAGCCAAATCATAGCGCTAAAACTGAGCCTAACAGCTCTCAGGCTAGACCTCTGACCATTGCAGCATTAATCCATTCCTAGTATAGTTTAATTGAACTTAATGCTCAGCTAATAGATTTATTCCAACTGATTATTGTATCATGTGTAGCTATATATTGAAGGAAGACATCTGATTTGGATTTTTCTGTGAAGTGCATCTCTACATGTAAACGTAATGATGAAATGCTGCTGACCTTCAAGACCACACCGCAGTTTAACTCTCTGTTATGGAGGAAGGAGGAAGAAGGACATTGGTCCTGTATCTCTGCATCCAGAAGATGATGCATATTCCCAGCTCTAACCAAGGTCCAAAGTCCACATGGGAGCACCTGAACACAACACTCAATTTTTCAAATGCTCAGACCCCTTAACAACTGCCTTTTGTTGAGACTGTAAGGGACTCTACAACTTGCAGGGAATCAGAGTATTTTAATAATTTGTAGTGGAGATATGGCAGCAATAGGTCATACTGCTGTAACGCAAAGTAATAACAGGACTTGCATAGGAAGGCACCCAACAGCAGATTCTGCTCTTACAGATCCAGCCAGCACCACTTATCCAGGATGACTCTGAACAAATGCTTATGTGCTGACCCAGCACAGAACATAAGCAGCAAACACTATGTGTTTGGTACGTCTCCAACCTCCTGCACATGATCACCGCTCAGAGTCTGTTTGTGTACAATCCAACACATCTGGAAGGCTGCACATCTGCACATCAGTGGTGAGGCAGGTCCAACACAGAGAAGGAACATCAGGCTTATTATGCAGAAGTTACAGATATTATCTGAGTGATTTCTATCCAAGAGCTCCCAGACAGGAACAGAGGAGGCCCCAGACTTCCCTGGACTGCTTCTTAAAAAATTGCAGTGCTGCTTTCCTTGAGAAGCTGTGCACAGTGTGAGCAGATTAAGATCTATTAACTTAAGAAATTTTTAAAGAGTGGAAAACGGAACTAAACTTGGAATTAACTGGACTAGTGTAAAATTATACATTAAGGCACACAGAAACCAGATTAGAAGACAGATGGTGAAGAGGAAAGGAATAAAAAGAGTGGATTGGATATACATACGCGGATTTACATTCTGTGAGCTTGGCACATGTTTTAGAAGAATTTTTTATTTCTAGCATAATAGAAAGTTGCCTGACACTGCTGGTTCACTAGATAAGGGGTAAAAAGAGCAGACGCTTTTATAGGGCTTTGTAGTATGAATCTTTGACAGGAATTTAGAGATCAAGGTGGGTAGTAACAGCGAAGGAAGGAAGCTCTTTTAGATATGGTGGAAGCACAAAAAGGGAGAAGCAAGAGGAAAAAGGAAATTCTGGTGAAGCATGAGTAACTGTCAGGGTCCAGATCACAAGCAAAAGTGCAAAGGAAGTGTTCAGCAGGAATGCAGCTTGGGCAAAGGGGTGCAGAACCCTGAAAGTAGAAACAAAATAGTGGAAGTTGTAAAAAATTAACTAATAATAGTAGGCATGCCAAGGAAAGGAGCATAAAACATCATTACAGTTCTGTATAAATGCAGAGTGTAACTACACCTGGAACACTACATTGAGTTCTGGTCCACACATTTAGGGAAAAAAAAAACACAGAAGAACTGAAAAGTTGGAGTAGGACAACAGTGGTCAAACACATGAAACAGCTCTTACAGGAAAAACAATTACGTGAAACAATGGGAGACTCTAAAACTAGAAATGGCATGGAGAATGAGTGCTCATAGTCTCTTCTGAAAAAAAGAATGGACAGACATCAAATGAAATTATCAGGATAAAACAAACAAAAAAAAGACACTTCCTTGGACAAAGAGTAATTCATCCGCCTGTCTCTTTGCCATGGAGAATCATGTGCTAAAGGTCGATGTGCTAAAGTGTCTGTGTGGGTTCACAGAAGGCAAATTAAGAGAAGGCAGGTGAAAAAAGGAAAAAAAAAATCTATCAAGAGCTGCTAAACACAAAAAGAAGATTCTGAGCTGCAAATACAAGCCAGAGGCTGGGAGCACAGTCAATGGAAATATCACTTCTCTATTGTCCCGTTCTGACACTCTCCCTTGGGTATCCACTGTACAACAAGAGACAGGATGCTGGGCTAGACAGACCCAGTAGATCCAGTTTTGTGTACAAGGCAGAAAAAGGATTTGAATTCCATGTTCAATCAGGTTGGAGATAGTAAAATTTGAACAGGAAAGAACGTGATACTGATGGCAAACACAGAAAACATTGGTTGCCTAGAGCTGAATGTCACAGAAGACTGAAAATGTGAGGAGTATGAAAACTAAAACAAAATGTTAGAAACTGAAAAAAAGAACCTGTTACAACATTGAAACAGAGGACAGCAATGAAACTTCTAACGGCAAGTATGTATATGAATACAGAAAACTGCATTTCAGACATTGAAGGGAATAGAGACTTGATTTCATACAACTTGGGATGTAAGGAGGAAGGAAAAAAAGAGGGGATAAAAGAAAAATACTGAAGAAGACTTCCAACATGTGAAAACTCCAGTCTCCTCCAATGCCTCAAGCTATAAGCAGAGGTAAGAAAAAAGAGATGAAAAATGCAGTGTGACACACTGGTTCAACTTCAAGACATGAATCTGAGATCAAGCAGTGGAGATGATCACGTAATGAAGGCACTGGACAGACACACAGAGATCAGAGTTCATTTCCCAGCTGTGCCACAGACTTCCTTCATAATGTTGGGCATTTCACTTTATTGTTCCATAAATCTGAGAAAATATTTTCTTAATGCACAGGAAAGCTGTGAGGCTGAATCCTTTAAACATCTGAGTTGCACTATGGTGTCTGAAGAAGCACAGTCAGGATAGCAAATGCCAGGCATTCATGTGCCAAGGACCATGTTTCATGGGCTGCTAGGACCAGACGCAGCATGGGACGTAACCACAGCAGCAGAGACAGAGGAAATGATTCCATCACAGGAAATCAGCTCAGGGAAATTAAACCCAATACAGTGTGAAGGGAAGAAGTTTTGAATCTCGTCAAAATAGAAAACATGGAAAGTGCCTTTAAGGAGTCAGAAAGTTTGCAATGCCTCTGAAGAATGATGACATAAACAATAGGGAAGAATCAGCATGACATTGCTTGGGCGATAGATAAATAGGATGATAGGGTATAAAACTCCAAGTACTGCAATATCTGAGTCTACATCTAAGTCACATTTAATTACTTAGAAAAAAACAAACAACATTTTCAATGCTTTCTACCAGAATTCCCCCCCTTTCGCTGCTGTCAGGAATATAAACTTGAAATAATTTGAATATTAAGTGGATCACCAAAGGAGGTATAAAGAGGCTCTGACTTGGGATGTCAGCACCAGTGCAAAGGCTACAAGAATGGCAATAAGGTCTGTTTGTGTCCACTAAAACTAAATACTTAAGATACATGAAGATATTAAAACTTGTACATTGAAATTTTACATCTAAATATTTCAGATACACTAATATACCCAAACTTATACAAAACAAAATTTGAAATTACTATAACCAGCAAGCGTTGAAGCTTCCTCTGACTTTTAATCAATCATCTAAATTATACTGAAAAACATCCAAACCAAATATTTGCCAAGAGGTGTAAAACGACTCCCAGACTGAACTGGCAGAAAACACAGAAGAGCCCAGAATAGACCTTACTGATAGGATAAATTGAGCCTTGACATGTGTGGAGCCCATCTGCGAGCAACGAAGAGTACGTGCTTCATTTCAGTTTATTGTTTTCATGCTGGATGAAATTTCATGGGTAACTTCATAGCAACACTCCCCTGCCTGCATTCCCTCCTTGGCTCACTCACAGCTCTGCAACACCTACTGGGCATCACTGCTGATCAGGTACAGGGACATTTTAGGATTCTCAATCCCAAAACTGATCAGACAGTTGAGTTTTCTTTCCTGTGTTAATTTACAGGTGGATCAACATTTCCCTGCCCATTTTGCAGTCGCTTGTGGCAATGCAGCCCAGTGCACAGGACGATGAGGCTCCTGCCAAGCAGCTACCTACAGCCAGAGCACAACGCTTAGAGCACTGGGGCGCACTGTGCTGCAAGCCCAAACCTTGCTTTCTTCTTCCAAGTTCTAAATAAACTTTGCATGAGATGCCGACTTCATAGAATCCTAGAGAATGTGAAGATCAGAAACCAATCAAGTCAGTTGGCTAACTGCAGTAAATCAGTTTTAGGTGCAAAGCATCTAATTTAACACAAATTAATATTAAGTTATCATCAAACAGATTTTCAAAACTTTCAGTGCATTTTTAATTCAATTTTTTTAACTCCAATACAGGTCTTAAGCAAATAGTTTATTCTGTAAACAGGAAAAATAGTTATGATTTTGTAATATAAAACATTAAAATGAATCCAAGCAAATGTACATCAAAGCCATAGATTGCTTAAACATGTACAGAAAGAAAAAACTGAATGTAAAGACTAAATTTGGCTGTAAATCTTCAAGACTGTAGCAAGATCCAGAGATAACCCAACTAACATAAAAGGCAAAAATATTAAAGGCATATTTAAACGACAATTTATTGCTTGCTTCTTTGAATTACAAAGCGGAAGCCTCCAATTTTAACAAACCTGTTCAAGCTTCACAAAAGTCTGAGGGTAAGGGGTTGTTGAGATACTCAGAAGCCCTTTTCAGTGTTATCTCCAAAGTGAGAAGCTTACAAGAGTGGCTGTACTGACTGCACCAAACAAATTGGTGTAAGAGGGCATGGCATCCGCAGAGCACCGAACCCCGCAGGAGCCCTTGACGGGTGCCGGTAACGAGCAGTTCAATGCAGGCGCAGTAAAAACCCAGGGCAGCCTGCCACTGATGCCTGGAGTCATATAAAATTAATTTAAATTGGAAACAAACTGGCCCAGGTAGCACTTGCCCAAGTTTCAAATAATGTTAAGAGCAAAGCAATGTATTACGTATTTTGCTCGCAGCTCAATCATTAAAATTAAATAGGAAGTGGCAAAGCTGCAGGGCAGGTGACACCGTGCATTCGTGTATTATATGTGGTAGTGAGCTTGGGAATTACAGACACTTGTAAACCTTACTTTAGTACCTGGTAAAATGGCTCAATGGGGTAGTTATGGAAGTAAGATTAATGCCATACAGAAGAGATTAGCATGGCATTTCCATATGAAAAATGGGCACCTCCATATTTTCTATAAGCAGAGTTAAGACAGCATTTAAAGGAAAACTAGTAGACATAATTAATTTGAATTTTCAAACAGACTTGGATAATATTAATTACCACAGCCTATTAGGGAAACTAGTCATGGGGTGAGAGGTAAACATCTGTCAATAGATTAAAGCTAATTTAGAAAAAAACAATAGCATGAATAAATGGCCAGTTTTCAAGAAGGTTAATGGGGGAAGTCCCAGGGGCGGATACTATGATCAACATTTAATATACTAAATGACCTGGAAAAGGGCATATACAATGTGAAATAAGGGGGAAAAGCGTTGATGAAATTGCTTTGTAGGTTAGTAAAAAACAGTGAAAATTTAAAAAAATAAATCTGAAGGATCCACTCGAGTTGCAGCAAATAAACGTCAGTATGCACAAGTGCAAAGTTATGGAAATTGGCAAGAAGAGTTTGAACTAATTGTAGAAATGGATGGGTCCCACATTAATTGCAACCATTCAGAGAAAGATCTAAGCGCCCTCGTGGACAGCACAGGGAAAACATCTGCTTAGTTTCCAGTCATTGTCAAAACCACAAACCAGATGTGGAGCTTTGTAGTAGAGAGAGATAAAGAATAGTGTGGAAACACGATTTCAGTCTCAAACATTGTGTTCAACCCATTCGTCTTTGTAACAAAACATAATATTAGAAACTGAAAAAGTCCAGAAAGAGTTGACATAAATTAAAGCTCCAGAAAGATGCTCAAAGAACTCAATTACAAAATACGTACATTACAAAACTCAGACTCGTTGAACCCTTGTTAGCATTACTTTGGACAGCCTACATTCCATTCAAAAGTTTGCTGAGTAAGAGTTCTAATGATTTTCAAATTTCTGTGCTACGTTCAAGGGCTGATAAACAAGAGGTGAAATGATCCAAGCATATGATACATAAAACAGGCAGAGAAAGCCATCTGGATGCACTTATTCTCCATTCCCACCCTCCTTTTCTCCCAATAAGACAGGAGCAAGAGGTTGTCCAACTACAGAAAAGACAATAGATGTAGAAGTGATGAAAGAAAATACTGCTGCGCCCATACAGACAGAACTAAGACAGAGAACTCTTCTCTACAAGGTATTTATTGAAGCAATAATCCTAATAAGATTAAAACCCACAGAACATCAACAATGTCAGCAATTGGAGACAAAGAGAATTCTGTAGTTTTCCCGCTTGTCTTTGCAGGATTTTACTTTTTCTTCCAAGGTATCTAATACTAGGTACAACTCAGAAAAAGAAACGAGAACAAGCCAGGCCAGTGGCCTCATCCAGAACCTGCTCAGATGGTTCAATGACAAGAGGCAGACAAACCCTGGATATGGAAATAGCTCAAAATGAAAGAGGAAGGAAACAGAGAAGACATGACTTTAACTTCATTGTGTGAGCAGCATTCAAGGAAAAGATGGTTTAAGTCACCCCAAAAACAGTTGAAAAAATAATACTGAGAAACAGAGCTTTTTGTGTCTAAAACCTTCAGCCTTCTCTGGAAAGTGGTAGGTGGCAATATCGACTCTACAGTTACTCCTTCATCAAAATCAAATATGCTTTTCTTGCATAGGCTTTACCCACACCTGTGGGGACACAAAAGCAGAATAGCTGTTGTTGAATTGTAACATGCACAGACAAAACTTGCAATGGATGTTGCAACATGGCCTGAAGAGGAGAAGAAAGGACTGCACATCTGCCTTGCAGGTCATGTAACACAGCCTGCATCCTGTCATTTTAGGCAAAGAGAAAGGTGTGAGACCTGTTGGCCATCCGCCTCTGGAAGAAAAACACCACCAATACTTGAGGAGTTGCCAGCCTTTACACTGGACTGCTGAGGGAAAACACCTTCATCAAAAACTGACCACCGAGCAGAGTCAGCTAGCCTACAGAGCACTGACTCACTGAGCAAGATCATTGTATATTTGCCATCTAATTCATTCCAGTAAATCCTAAGTCACTTGTTTAGTACTTCACTCAAGTCCATCAAAGGAATGCATGCCTGAAGCGTTCCCACCCTTCTAATTTGTCATTCCTAATGTTGGTTAGTGAGATGAACCCACTGCTGATTTGTGATACTAACCATCCCCTGCTTTCCATTTAATTTTATTCAGCATAAGATTCAGAGACACAAAAGGCATGCAAGATCCTGTTTCTAAATCTGCACTATTCAGGGGATATTCTCTCCTATCTATTTCTCTCTTTTCGATGTATTTATCCTGTAGAAATGCATCAAGAGTAGAGCTTCCTATTTCTGCTCAGGAGCCCTTCCTTGTGTTCAGAATCAATTTTCTCTTCCTCTAGCTCAGCCTATTATTTCGATCACCCAGTTCCTTGACTTATTTGGTGCCTGTCCTTTAGATACACGTAAGCATCTAATATACTGAGGCCTTTCAGCCTTTCTTTACAATAGGATCATTCTTCCACTATTATTGTGGTTGATACTCTGACTTCCACACAACGTTTAAATCTTTTTGGTATTAAGGTGTTCAGAAACAAGCACACCACAAGTATGGTTACACAAAAGGGTAGAGGCTTACTGCCAGTCTTAATACATTTTGTGGTATAATGTTCCTTCATACACACTCAGTAGCATGCAACATTATGCTCCTATAGCCTCTTCTGAACTAGCAGTCTGCTTTACTGCTCTAAAGCATTCAGAACAAGATGCCAGATCCACAACAAATGTGACCTACTGGATTCGCAAGATTTTTTTGTATGATAATAAACACCGGGGTCAATTTAATCCTCTAAACTGAGGATATACTTGCATCATATTTTCAAAGCATCCTCAAAAATGAAGGCTCAAGTAAAACACGAAATACTGATTTTGACCAAAAGTCATAAGTGATGACACATTTGCCTTCACATCTCAGGTCTTCCCATCAACTAGCTCTGGTTTAGATTATTTATGTCCAGATACAACAGCATAAGCTTTCCAATTGGATTTGTTTACCTATAATTTTATTCTTTCTCTAGGTTCTTCAGCTTTTTAGTAGTATTCTTTCAGCATTTTTAACATCCATGAATTTAATTAACACAGTTTCCTCCTCCTCTGAATCATCGACTTGTGACAACTACTTTTGATCTCTCTGGCACCCCAATATGTATCCTTTAACAGTTCAGTGTGGTTTACAGTTACAGGCCTGTCCAAGATAGGGAGAGAGGACCTGAGGTTTTTTCGTTACTGCTTTTACAGTTCGCAATATAAATTAAGCAGCGTTACTGAGATAAAGCAAGTGTTTTCCAATAACGAAGTACCACACGTTAACTACCTTGAATGACATCAATTAATGCAATATCATATTAACAGTGCTTCACTTAGATTTCTGAGCCAAACAAAACCACAGGAAGCATACGACTAAATAAGAGGCTAAAAGTCAAGTTATTTTCCATCTGAAGAATCACTTTATGTACCTACAGGCTATTAAGTCTCATTCTAAACCCACTGTATTTTGGATGTACCACAGAAGGCAGCTGGCAGATGAGGACGAGTTACTGGAAGATGGGACTCAAGCAGGCACACATTTTCTGGAGGCATGCAAAGTGTCTGGAGCCCATCCACCATCACCACGCCATGTGCTCTGCACAGCACTTCATGTGCCAGCAGGACAGCATCTGAGCAGACTGATTTTATTCCCTACCCCACTGCCACCCTCTCTCCTTGTAAGCCCAGCTCTGCCCTCTGCCACCAGAAGACTTAGTCTTGATTCTGCTTTTTTCTTGCAAACAAGGGACACAAAAAGGGACTCCAAAAGGTCACACACATCTCTACAAGATGTTAACATTTCCTTAGAAACACTGGGATACTATATATTTTGTCTCAAGCACAACAGATTAATCTACCCATCAGACTGGGTTAGACGAAGGGTCCATGGAGCCCAATATCCTGCCCAAGACAGTGACTAGGAGCAAATATTTGGTGGGTGTGTAAGAATGGTGCAAGCATACCATAAGGTTTCCCCTACACACACCATCTTCCAGAAAGCTGTGGCTTAAGACTTCCTGTGCCAGAGATTGTATCTTTGTGCTTAATTGCCCTCGATGAACCTCTCTTCCATGAATTTGTTTAATTACTTTTTGAACCTATCTCGACTTCTGGCATCCACAACATCCTGTGGCAATGAATTCCAGTTTAATTATGTCTTGCATGAAAAAATACTTCCCTTTTGTGTAGGAAATTACTTCCTTTAAACAAAACAAAAACCAACCAACAACTACCACTATGTGAGTCGACAAGTTCTGGTAAAATCTTGCAGGGACTTTAAAAGAAATCACTGCATTCAGTTGTCCTCTCTGGCCTTCTGGAGAAGGTTACTGCCTAGAGTATTCGACAAGGCTGCTGGCGAAAAGCTTCATGGTGGTGATGGAGTCCTATGAGTTGGCAGCTTCCAGTAAATGAAAAGCAAATGGGTTGCCTATATTCCTGACTGTTGTATGTGCTTGTGAAAAGCCAATGTTACAAGACAAGGTTTGTTCCCTGCTAGATTACAAGAAAAAGTCTACTCTCTAAAAAGCTTCCAGCTTCTGTTTTCATGACGTAGATGCTGCAGCTCAGTGTAATTTATCACATAATTCTTTGCCTTGCTCATACTATTATTAATTTTTGTGGTTTTAACAGTTATTTATTGCCACTAGTTTGGGTCAACATGAAACAAACTGAAGTATAGAGAAAGAACATAAAGATACTATATTATATGAAATCTCTTTCTACTTTCCTTTCCTAATACTCAAAATCTAATAGTGCAGAGTCTATCTATACATTGTTTTTTTCTAATACAGGGCAAATCTGGCAAACTGCACCTTGTTTCCAAAAGTGAAAGTAATTTATTAGACCTGAGAGCCACTTCTATCAAAATCCAAAGCAATGATAGTCTTTGCAGGACCAAAAAGAGAGCAGGCACATTTCCTCCTTACTGCTAGGTAAAGCATTCGAAGGATTGACTAATTCCCTATCTCCTGTCCTCCTAATCTGTAAAAGTACTTGAACCAGGCCACTCTACATTACAAATAGGTCTACTTAACTTAGCTACACATCATTTCACTTAACCCAAATTGAGTGCAAGTGGCTACCCAACAGAGTTACACAGCAACTGCTGGATTCTTGCAGGGGCTGCTCACATCACACTTCTAGAGGCATCTCTCGGCTCTGATGCCATATGCGTAGCTGTTCCAAAATTACTTCCCTATGAACTCTGGAAGAATTTGCTAATGCTCTGGAGACAGAAGTTGAATTCAGCAAGGTGCTGGAGGGCTTTGAGTACTGAGGTTCTTTAGCCTCTGTCTTTACAGTGAAGTCAGAAGGCTAGCAGTCTAAATGAAGGCAATGCTTCCACTTCAGGTGAGTTTTCTTGCCCTGTGCCAAAGCACTTGTCAAGCTCACCACAGACCTTGGGACAGTGCTGTAGAGAATAAGGGGACGGACACCATTGAGGGGAGATTAAATTCTCCAGAGATGATGTTCTTGGAGCTGACAGCCAGCAAACAATGACTTCTACATGTTTCAGAACATTCCTCCTCAAAGGTAGCCTCCACATTTTACCCATTTATTACATATTTATTGCCAATGTGCCACAAGAACAAGGCTTAGGGCCAGCTTCTGTTTGGATGGGTGACAGCAACCAGATAAGCAAAACAACAACAAAGTTCAGCTTCTGGGTCTCCTGAAGCCAGGCCCTTGCTCTTCATCAGCCAAACACAAAAGTGCATTCAAACATGATTTCATTTATTTATACATGTTGCCGTGCTCTCTATTCCTGGCAACTGGTGCTCATGACATAGTGGCCTGGGACATGCTGGAACAGGGCTCTGGGTCACCTTGTAAGTGGTGGCAGCAGCTGCCTCTTGGATCAGGCGTTTATTAACCAGCAGCTCGGGAGGGCTCTAAATTAAGTTCTCTGCTCTGTTCCCACAGTGGGGGAGGGAGAAAAATAAGCTGCCACCAAATCCTGATTTGCTTCCAGCAGGACTTGCTGAAGTTTCCCCACTGCTCCCTCCTATCCTTGCCAAGATAAGCCGCTGTGGCGGAGGGTCAGGCAGCAAGGGTGCTCCAGGCCCAGTATCAGTCATTTGGGAGGGAAGACTGGATAAATAGCTGGTGTGCACACACTCTGAGGAGCAGCAGGGTAGGGAGAGAGCAGGATCTGAAGTGTTGGGCCCCAGCTGTGAACTCCTCTTGGTTTTGTTTTAGGGTAATTAATGTTCCCTTGAATAGAGCCAGGGTATAGGCTCCTGTTTCTGCAGCTTTCAATGCTATCAGCAGCCCTTATTGGACTGGGAGCAGCAGGGGGAGCTTTGTATTTCTTGCCATCCCCACTCAGTGAGGAAATGGGAGCAGGGGTCTGGGTGGCTTGGGGAGCTGGAGGCAGGGAAACCCACCCGAGCAAGGGTGGCTGCGGAGAGCACTCCAGTCTGCTCGTGAGAAACCCCTCTGCAGAGCTGCCCATCCCTCCCCGCTTCTCCACACACATTAATGTTGCTGCCAAGGAGGGGACCGCTGCATCCCCATCCCACTGCCTCTCTTCTTGCTCCCCTCTCCCAACCCCAAGCTCCTCTCGCGCCTGAATTAGATACATTCCCCCTGCGCTCCCAGACGTCTCCATCCCCTCTTCCCCTGACAGAGCAATCATTTATCAAGTTGTTTCACGCGTTGTCGGGGAGGGGGGCCCCGAGGGACAGGGGTTTGTTTCGGCCCTTTGTTGGAGCTCCACAGGACCGTCCAGCTTAGTCTCCAGCCAACTGCTGAGAGTTGCCGGAGTCCGGGAGCAAATGTTAAAGGGGCTGCCTTTCATCTGCAGGCTGATCCTTCTGCCTTTTCATTTTATTCTTCCAGCTTCTGGGATGTTACTTGCTTATGCGCCCCCACACCCACCCCACTATCATTCTGCATGCATGTTTTTGAGGGAGCAGGAGCTTATTTTCCATTGCCTCCTCTCTTCTCCCCCCCTCAGCAGCTTCCCCGGTCACCAGCGTACTCAGCCTCTAGGAGGTTCTTTTACCACAGGTCTTGTTTCTCACCCTTGAATGTAGGATATCATAAACCAAATTTGGTTAAAGGCAAGTCCTGTTTGCGTAGCCCATCTCTTCCTCGAACACGCTTCGGTGTATTGTAAGCTTTAATCCCCTAGCTCTGTCTGCCTGGAAGATGAGTAAATACCTAAAGCAGACCACCAAAACACAGTACTTTAAAAAAAAAAATGAAAAAAGATACACTTCTGGCAAAAGAACTGAGTAACACTAAAGAAAAAAGAAACACTTTGAGTGCTCTCCTGCTTTAAGCACTCTTGTGATTTCCATGTGTATGACTGGAAGGCAGATGATCTGATTTGTATTGCAGACTGCCCACGCTCTCTCTGGAAGCCTTTGGTGGGTCACCTAAACCCTGTGCACTGCACTGTGCCACGTCTCACCTGTGAGACCAAGATGCTACCTGGCTCCTGGGGATCCTACCTGCCTGCACTCATTAGCCAACTGCTAATGCCCTTAGGATTCCTGGGTGGAAGGGGATGTGGAAATACAGACTGCATTAAAGCGGGGATGTCCACCTGCACTCCAAATCAAAGTTTGTGGTTACCTGCTTGGGAATGGCTGGATAACAAGGGGGTAGCCCAAGGAGCTGTGAATTCAAACGCACCATTTCCATCATTTACCAAAGCATATAAGAAGAGTATGTGAATCTTATGTCTGCATTTATTTTTGGACAACTATAGTCAGTTACAGTAAATTTTCTTGCAAGCTGTCAAGACTGTGCTCATGCATGAGCATTTCCCAGCTATAAGTTGTTGTACTTCTTAATTCAAAGAACAGTCAGAACTTCAGATGAAAATTAAAATAATAATTAAAAAATCCTACTTGCTTAGCAGCTATGTAGCCATTGTAAATTCCCCACATTTCACAGCAGAAAGGGCAGGAGCTGCCCTAGATCTGATGTATTCCTCTCACCACCTTGCCTCCATAACTCTTCCTTGCAGAGGAGAGCTGGATTCATTTGCTTCCCAAGTCAATCAACAGAGTTCATGAGTCAGCCAAGGGAATGCTGAAAAGCAAGAGGGTACACTTCTGCCCCCAGGAACTGATTACACTGCCTCTTAATTGTTCCCAGATTCTATTATCCCTGAAGAGACAAGCAGCACCAGTCAGCTTGTTGACAACATCCACTCCATGCAGCCTACCTCCTCAGACATACAGAAATTTGCATTTTTTGCAAGCCATGGATCTGTTGAGACTACAATGGTTAGATTATTAAAAAGAAAAATTTAGGTCTTACAGATGTCTATCAGAAAAAACATCTGTCTTCTGAGTCAGAGCTCTATATCCTATAATTTTGAGTCTGTTGGTAATCCCACATTCACAATGTCATTTCATACTGAGACAGTTCATATCTATAACAAGTACAATACCCTGCATATCGCTGACCCAGGCAATTCCCTCTATTCACATTCTCTATCAGTGCTCATTTCCCACCCCCACCTCCCAACTCTGTTCTCTCACCCAAATGAAGACACCCAAAGCTACATTTCACTCTTCACTCATTGCCAGCTGGAGTATTTTAGTTTTTACACTAACGCACAGTTTACACTTATTACTTATTTCATATGCAGACTGTTGACCCTCCCTAGGAGTTCAGGTGACAGCGTGTGAAGAATGAAATGCTACATTTAGGACTGTAAAAGCAACCTGAGGTCTGTCTCATTATTCAAATGCCTTGTAATAGTTATTAAATGAGTAATCACACACATCTCCATTACACTTCATTCAGTATACGGGAGTGTGAGACTATGAAGTGAAGACAGCTGTTCAATATTGATTTCTATCCTTATTCTTTATGTATCCCTATGCCTAGCTTGCTGCATTGCTCCTAAGCCCAGCCACCAAATAAGCTATTAATTGCTTCACAGACCTTTTTCGGTGGTGACTTCCATGTAGTACCTCAAACCAATAAGCATTAATTCTTTTCTCAACCTATTTACAAGTTAATGATTTTTAACCTGATTAACAAATGATAAATTGGAAGGGGAAAAAAAGACCAACGCTAGCAAAATTCACAACTCCCTTTAAGCATCCATTGCTGCACCTCTGTTTGAGATTCCTACCCATTCTAAAGAGAGTCCCACAAGTCCCATGTTTGACATTTAAAGGCAGCATTTAAAATAAAACAGAGTTTTAGTTGTTATTTTTCCCAGGACTGCAAGAAGTTGGCTAGGCAGCAATACACCCCAAATGCAGAGAAAGCAAGGACAAAAAAGGTGCCTTGACCAAAGCTGCTCAGAGAGCCTGTGGCAGAGACAGGGTCATCCCTACAGCACTGCTACCAAGTTCAACTTCGGCAGCAAGATCTCAGCACTTTTAAAAGCTGGAAATACAGTTGAGATAGTTTCAAGGGGTTCAGTACTGAACCAGAAATGCTGCAGAGTGCTTCTGAGCATAAACTCCCTTTGCCATTTTTAACACATCTCCCCAGTTTAGCTTAGTACAGTGGGGCTGGCACCCAATGCTTGCTGTTCCTCAGCTGAATCACTCAGCACATGAAAAACATGCCCTTATCTGGATCATCTGGATTACTAGTAGTCAGGGATGAAGGTGTATAGAAGGAATCAGAGACCCAAGCAGAAGCTCTGCAGTGCAAATGGGGAATTGAAGGAGCCTTTGCCCTCTGTGCTTTAGCCAACACAGTAACTTGTGGGGCTCATCCGTGATGCAGTGTGGGGCCCCATGCCAGTCTCTTTGGCTTCATCTAAGTTCTTTCCCAGCTCCCACAATGGCTTATAAATAGTTGTGTTACCACGGCTTGGGGGAGCACATGTCCCAAGCTGCTTTGGAGGAGAGCATTGCCATCAAATGCACGTGGTAAGAATACACCTGACAGCACGAAACTGAGTAAATGAAGGTTTCTGGTGAAAAAAGGGGGGTGAGGAACTCGCCCAGAGCCATGAGTTAGTCTGGGTCTCTACAACAAAGATGAGTTCTGAGACTGAACATGCGACTCCACATCAGTATACTTCTGTTGGCAAAAATCCATCCTTATTCCCCTATTTCTACATCACTTCCACCCATTTGATGGCTTTGTTTACAACAAAAATAATCAGACAACCAAAATAATCTCACATTAAAAAAAATGAACCTCCAAAATCTAGCTTTTGACACCTGGATAATTCCCGGGTTTCAAGAATAACTCAACAAAGTTGAACTCATGGGTGAAAAGGGGATGTAATCTCTTAGATTATGAGCATAAGAAGGGAAAGCCAGGGACTTCTTCACACCTGCCCTGCCACTGGCTAGACAGACAAGGCAGTACTCCCTCACTTAGCCAAAAGACAGCCTTTCTTTTCCCACTGGAGCCCTCATATGTCCTGCCAACCTTCAAACTTCTTCAGAAAACAAGGTTAGAACCACACAGCTAACAGCTTTATTTGGTGCACAGCCTAACTTTATACTCTCAGCACCATCTGCCCCACAAAGCCGGCACCGCCATTCTCCCAGCATATGACCCTGTAATTAAAACCAATCATCTGCAGGTACAAGGTGATGCATTAAAGGTTGCACAGACTGTATATCTATAGCTCCACGTCATTGAATTTGTAATCATTTGGCATTAGTTTCAACACAGAAAACAATAATGTACGATAAACCCCTCAGTAACACGTCATGACAATAGTTTGAAGCAGACACCTTCTCTACCACTGCCGCCACATGAGCTCAAGTACAAATTACATTAGCAGGCAAGGAGAGAATATTGCTCTTTGAAGCCCTCACCGCAGGACAGAAACACTGAAAAGCATGCAGGAACAGCCCCATTTTATGGGCAACCTATCCAATGGCAAGCAGCTAGAAAGTTTTTTTTTCCATAGAGCTAATAGTTGGCTCTTCAGTGAGTTATATTATGGTTAGCAGTTGGATTTTCATGGTATTTCTTGCATCTGCACCTGTCCTGTTGAAAAGTTTGGGATTCTGCTTCTAGCTGGTGACATTTACAACAGCACTGAAAGTGAAGCATTAGGAACATTATTTGGCATGTTGAAATTTTCATTATTAAAATATGAGAGTCAAAACATGAGGATTAAGTCTAAGCTGGTGCACTTAGTTCCTCTCCATCATCCATAACAGAAAGACACACCTTCAAAGTGATTCATGCTAGTTTAAAATAAACTCCTCTCATCTCTCAAAGATCAATTTCTTTCCACTGACAGCGACGAACCCCTGCACGATCAGTCTGACATGACAGTCCTCTCTGAACACTAAATTATTCCTACCCCTTTTTCTCATCCCCATTTATTCTGAATCGTACACTACAGTATGGCCAGCACAACTGCTTGCCAGGTCACTCTATGAGCCAGTTCACTAATCTAATCCAGGTTAAAAAAAACCAACAAAAACCCAAAACCTGGAAGGAAGGGAAGTTGAGGGGTTTTGATTTATTTTATCCACCTTCCAGATCAGGTCCCTGACCTATTCCAATATGTCCCTACAAAGAATTTTACTCGTACACCTGAGAAAGTGCTGCTAGGGATGCAGATACTAGATAGTCTCTTATCTATTCTCAACCATAATTTAAATAAAACAAATCCTGTCTGGTCTAAGGTGTTTCTGGCAAGGCAACAGCTTCTGTTTTGTGTCTTCCCTACCCACAGGTCCCTTTTGGAGTTCTTGGATAATGACTCCTGAAGCTAAGTACCAGTGCACAAGCAGCAACCATCCCTCAAAGGCAAACCATTCCCTACAGAATGAGAAAAGGAACCAGCAGGTTCCAACCCCTTCTTATTACCAGTCACAGTTCAAGTGAAGTTTCAAAACAACACTCACAAAGGTGTATTCCTGCCTCACAACTACACACCCTTGTTTCCCAGTTCCCCTTCTGCCAAAGCTGAATTTCAGCAGTTTTATACCATGCATTGCCACATACTCTCCTGAAACATCTCTCATGACAACTCTGCTCTTTTTTGTTGGGGCAGGAAAAGAAACAATGCATTCTCCAGACCATTGTTAATCTGGTCTACTGTTGTCGGCAACCTCAATCCAAGCAAGAGGCTGGACTAGAGACATCCAGAGGTTCCTTCTGACAATATTTATTTTTGTGATTCTGTATTGGGGCTTCCTTTTCAATCTTCTCTGAAATAAAATCTTGACTGACTTTCCCTTCATAATGGTCTTCACAGATCATTTACACCTTCAAGGTCTCAGCCTCTCTTAGCATCAGCTCTCTCTGTTCAGATGCCTTCTTTCAGACTGTTCTCCATGCATGATGGCACAAAAACAGGCGCATACCATGAATGGTAAGGAAATCAACTAGCAAAGCAAAGCCATTGCACCCGGGGTAGGACACCAGTATGGGTATGCTCCACCACGATGACCAAAGGGATGCAATGAACAAGCATTTGGAGCTGAATGCATGTCTCTATATGAATGCTACGAGGTCCACAAAAAGGTATGGTTGAGTAATGTTCAACACAGTTTGGACTTTTTGCTGGAAGGTGGAGGCAGTAATATACTGAGGCTAAAATTAACCTGCCTCCAAGCTGCAGCAGGTGCCACTGCCCATCTTGCTTCTTATTACATCTGGGAAAAAGCAGGAAAATAAATCAGTCAGGATGATTCCCTACTTCCCAGTTATTGATGAAAGGGCAGCAGAGGAGAGGATTCCTCTTCTTCGGTTGCAGAGGATGAAGCCAATCTTCTGGTGCCACAGGTCAGAGCTCGTGCCCCTCTACCTCCTACAGAGGGAGAAATGGACACTCTCATTTGCCGTTTCTGTCGACTGGAGTACCAAACAACAAATAAGAGGTTCTATTAGGTAGCTGGGTATCTGTCCTGCAAGAGGGCTCTGCCCTAGACAACATCAAGCACCTGCCTGTTAACCAAGAAACATTACAGAGAAAACATCACTCAGGTACATTTGTTCTCTACTTCTAAGGAATCCAGAAGAATCCCTGCACGGTTCAACATCTCCTAGCGATCTCATCCTGCCCCTGCCAAGCCACCAGGCTGGGCCAGGGCTAACAAGTGATGTGATACCTTTTGTGCAGTACACACAGCTAACTCCTCAACAACCAGGTACATCCCTCTTGGCTCAACTCTGTACAGCCCTGCTTATTTTTTTTGGGGGGGTGGCATTGGGGAATTAAGCGCTCAAAGAAAGAGAACTTGCAGAGCCCCTGCCGTTTGTTTAGCCCAGACAGGACTTCAAGCACTGTAATTGTCTAGAAATCAAACAAGTGGTTGATAGCACCAATTAACACCTTCCAGCATAACAATACCTTCATCTCATCTATCCCCATTCTCTCAACGGCTTAACATATTGGCACCCTGAATGGCTTCTCTCCCAGACAGCAGACAAACAGTAATACGGAGGGAAGCGAGAAATTAAGAGGAATTAAGGTATGCAGTGCCCTAGCATGAGAAGGGGGGTGCCTATAGCACTAGCAGTTATAAAATCTTACATTAGAATTAAAAACTAGGAGTTGACTTGAGACAGCCAAGAAGATGAAACTAGTCTAGAGAAATATTTTCTTACCCATGCTCAAAATGCTTTTTGTTAATAGCTACAAGCGAGAAGATTTATTTTTCAGACTGACCTTTCACCAAGAATACAGTGCCCTCTTTGCACAGGAGTGGGGGAAAGGCAACATGAGCCTTTCAAACTGGGAGAAGATTTATACAAAATCTTCAAGTTTTGTTCAGAATGAAGAAGCAAATAAAGACCAACAAGCTCTTACGCTTAAGTTACCTCTTCAAGCTTCTTGTGTAAACTTAAGTTTATGAGCTCAACCACATGCCTTGCACTACAGGAGCACTTTTTAGAGCACTCCATAGTGTACAGATTGGGTACCACATTGAGCAGCAGTCCACTCTAGTGCACAAACAAGGGATATCCCAAAGATAAAACTTTTTCAGAGGAGATACTGCTTTCTCCAATTACAGCATAAATCCGGAGTACCTTGACTCAAATTCATTGGACTTGTTCCAAATTTACACCACTGTGACTGAAGATAGCGCTATGCCTGGCAGGGAGAGGAAAGGGGCAAAAACTTGTTTAATCAGTACACTATTTTATTAAAGTAATAGGAATGTGGATGTGAGATACCCAGAATTAATGCAAAGCCAAGTTTGTGGCGAGGCAAGGTCTACTTGACCAGCAACTACAAAGTGAACGGCTTCTGGATTCAGATCTGTTTTGGTTTTTTCCCCTCAGAACTTGTCCTACTATTTAAAATCATAAAATAATTATCCTTGCCTGAAAAGAAAGCTAATAACCTTTCACGGTGACACTGCCCCTCTACCTTAAGGTTCAGCTTGGAGGGGAAGCTGCAGCTTGGGTGCATTCCCACCTGGAAGAAGCCTCAGGCTTTGCTCCTCACCAGAGCCCCGGGAAGGGCAGCTGCTGGGAAAGGAGCAGTAATCCCAAACCGGCTAAACAAGGCCACCTTCCACCACAGCCCAAGGGCCTTTGCCTCCAATATTGAAATGCTAATCTGACTTTGTAAACCCATAAACAAAAACAAAGAGGAGGACACAAGAGGTAAAAAGCTTCCCTGAACTCCATCCCCAAACCCAATCTCTGGCATTCAGGCTCTGTCCTGCTGAGCATGTTTTACACACAGGAGTGGGTGCCACTAGCTCAGATATCAAAATTGCTGGCAGGCAGTATCTTTATGGTCAGATGCATTTAAATGGCCACTTCTACCACACACTAGAACACCCTTTTGTTTCAGAAATCTGCTCAGAAAATAGCTTTTTACTGCAACAACAGCCCGGGCACAGACCTGCTTAGCCTTACTCATAGCCCTTTTACAAGCGGACACCATCAAATATTAATAATAGTAAAACCTAACTGCCTCCTGCAGCTGGGCTCAAGCTTGACCCTGTGTGCTGAACGCATTTCCTCTGCCTCCCCAAACCCCACACTTTTAAGATCTATGCCTGCTCACTTGCTCACAAAATAGGGGCAGAACCTTCCTGGAGATCCAAGCCAAGAGTAGGAGGTGTGCACCACAGCCTCGGCTCCGCCACAGGGCGTGTAGGAAGGGCAGCAAAGGTCGGCTAGTAGGGAGAACAGGTCCAATGGCTTCCCTTGGAAATGGAGATGCTAAATCTCATGGATCAATAGGAACGCACTATCCCGAGGCTTTCTGGTCCTTCTCTTTGCTTACTCTGCTCTTCTTTCAAACCCTGTCAGCAAACCCACATCTGTAGAGAGTCAACACAGGAGATCATTTCTCAGCACAGAATGCTCCCTTACCAGACAGAGCACGGCAACCATCTAATTACCCTGAAAGCTGCCCTTTTGTTTCCCCATCCTCTCTGTTTTCTTCTGTCTCCTGACCTGTTTTTGCAGGCATTTCAGGCTGCCTGTCATGTGGAAGCCAGATTTTAAATACAAAGCAGCAGCTCAGATATTTATCCCTCTGCTGAGGACCAGCTGACTCCAAGGGCGCTGCTGCTACCACTGATCTTCACTGGAGAGGAAGAACACGGATGCAGAAACGTGGATCATGGGTAAGGCAGAAAGCCTTCTGCATGCCGCAAACAGGGGGGCGGCAATTCATTACTGGGGTAGCTGAAGACAGGCATGGTTAACTTAGGCCAGAAGGTCCAAGGGCTCTTTCTCTGCCAAGTTTAGTCTTGGATGACAGTGAAATGTGCTTAATTTGACAGTTGCATTTTAACATGTATGGGCAAAGCCTAGAAGGAGACAGTGGCAGCAGCAAGGGAGCAGAGTTGGATCACTATAAAATAGCTTTCCTGTTGCCTCAACCCAGCGCTCAGTACTAAAAATGGATTAAAAAAATATAGATACTGACTCTTCACACTAGCAATGAAATAATTGAACACAATGTCTTCAACACCACAACAATATTATCACAGGCTACAAAAATTAGCTCTTCACCATAAATGTCAAACTGTGCAACACCTCTGGCATTACAGAAGCTGAGAGCTTGGGCACAGCACTGGTGCAGGAAAATGTGAGGCTGGAAAACAGATAAACTTTTCACATTTAGAAGAAAAATCCTCAATAAAGGAAAGGTTTTGCACTGATAAGATTTCCCCATCCTCCTCGAACTATACGCTTGCATTCCTGTAAGCATGTGGAAAATGCAGTTCCTCAAGCAGCCACTGAAGCAGTAGAGAGAAATAGGTGGTCAACGAGAAGTTTATTAGTGGAGAATCCTGTCAAGTGCATACAGATATCCTGCTTTGTCTGGGGCTGCGTGCCAGCTGGGACACAGAAGAATGCTTCAAAGGTACAGGAGAATGTCTTCCAATCTCCACTAGGCTGTTCCTCCTGAAGAGCTGTACCGTGCATCCTTCTTCACCAATACTTTGCTCTTCATTAGATGAGACAAAGCCATTGCCTGGTATACAATACATGCTTAGGCACCAACTATGATAAGCCTGGTGCATTCTCTAGGCTATCTGGGGACAAGATTTGTTGGTAGACCATTACCAGGTATAGTGATCACCTACCAGGTAGGCCAAACACTAGATAAACTGGAGGGTATAATTGTGTTACCTACTCCTCTCCAGGCTCTTGATAAGACCATCTTGGTGGTCCAGCACTGGCTACTTTGAGACCATCACCCCATTCTGCTCACAGTCCCCACACTGGGGAAGCTACTCTCTCCATGTCACACAAGTGCACCCCAGGATGCAGAGCAGTGAAGGGTTAATTTAATTAGTTCTGTGTGTGCTCAAAGAATTACAGGCAACTTCATTTAATTATTAAGTAGCCAATCAGGTAATCTCTGTATCTGATTAGCACGCTAATGAAATAATGTCTTCCAGTTCAAAGCTGTCATTCCAATCAGGAGACAGCCCTTCAGCTAGAAGGAAAAGCTGGCCAGGTTTCCATGGGCTCAAGGCACTGGATTTTGGAGAAGAGATGGGAGCAGAGAGTGGAAACCTTTCTGCCTTCCCTCTCATCATCTCTGCCTCTGTACAAAACAGTGTGTCTCCCCTTTCCAGACGGATGGGCATGTTGGCTCCGGAGAGGCCCCCTGATGCTCCAGGCAAAGGTCCTGTGTCACCACCACTGCACATCCCTTCTCTCATGCTCCCAGATGCCCAAGACTACTCCAGTCGACCAGAGCCCATAGGGTGCCACGACGTTAGCATATCGCCTAGGCACTGCCAGCTAAGAGATCTGCTAAATATGTGGGGCATGACTCTGCTATGGTCCACATGGGAGAAGAGTCACACAGCAAAGCCATTATAGCACTAAGAGGAAGCCAGAAATCCTCCTCCCTCCCCCACTCTGTGCTCTGCTCCTGTGTCATATGCAGTTATTTCCAGCCTGGGGAAAAGTGCAAGGCAGCAGCTGTCACACGAAGCAAGGACTTGCCCCTTTTAAACAGGGATTTCGGGACTAAATGACCCATTACAATTAACACAGCTGCAAGAACTGGGACACTTCCACATCGCCGGGAGAGGGGCTTTGGAAGCAAGGAAGGAAAAGAGGAGACAAGCAGAGGGTTAGGATCATACTGCCAAGACCTGGCATGGAGTACCCCACCCCTCCACTTTTTGCATATTAGCTCTGCTGTCCTCTTCCAACTGCTACGGCTCAGCCTAAGACCGGTAAGGCAGTCAAGATAGGGTGTGCAGTCCAGTCCAAACCCAGCATAACACCCTCCTCCATCAGCTTCTTACTTCAATGACTGCTCCTGCCCAGACCCAGCTCAGAAAATGCCTTTTCCAAAGAGCAGTGCCAGTTACTCCACTATGTAACAGCGGTACATGGCTGCTTTTTGCATAGCCACACACACATGCTAACTTTTAATTAGCTAGCCAAGGTTTATCAGAGGAGCTGCAGCAGGATGTGGTTCGGCACAACCAAACCATCCCAGCATTTATCTGAGGAGCCCGACAGATGTTACTGTCCTAGCTCAAGCCTGTGCTGCTGCATCTGTACTTCTGAACACACTCTACTCCCAGTTTCGATGCTAACTCAGCTCCAGTTGCTGCAGCTGCCAGTGAGCATTTCCATTTCTGAGCACTATATCTTCCCAGTGATGCTTCCATTCACAGTACATTTCTCAGGAAAGAAGTGGAGACTCCAGCACTAGTTTTGTTTAAGTTACCACACTGAAAATGAACATAGAGAGAATCCCAAGAGGAAGGAGAAAAATTGTGAGCAGTCCCCAGCCAGCCAGCTGGCTTTCTATGAGAACACTGAATAGTTGACACTTTTTGTTGATCCTTTTTCTTCCTAAGCATATCCCACATACAAGAAACAGAGCTGCTGGAAGGGAAGATGCAGCTCCCTCTCTTCTCTCTGCTGGCTACAGCCATTCCAAATGAAGGAAACTGGTTAGATCAAGAAATTCAGGCTTGGACAGCACAATGAAGCATCCACTAATAATCAATCCCTCCACAGCAGCCTTCCTGCCAACTGGCTACAGACTAGGCAATGATTATAAATTGTAGCTGTTCCTCCAAGGAAAAACACCACAACATCATATGGCAGTCCATGTTCATCCTTTCATTCTGAAGCCAGTCCCACTTACAAAAGAAAAACCAAAAACAAACAAGAGACAAGTCTTTCTAACTGCCCATCCTGAAAAAGAAAAAAAAAAAAAGCTCTGAAATCCAAAGCTGGATTCCTCCTGGCTTTTTCTTCACTACTCACAAAAAGAAAACTCCAAAGTGATAAAAAAAACTTGTGTCATTAAAGTTTGCAGAAAATTCTAAAAATGGCAAGAGGGGGAAGTTTACTGGTCACCAAGATAGGACTGTCGCCTTGCTATCTCTGACATCCTGCTACCTTAGAAAAAGCACACAGGAGAACCTGCCGAAGCAGAGCTTCCCCACCACTTATTAACCAGCAGGCAGATGCAATTCGAGCTCGACTTGAAGCTGCCACCTGGGGACCCGCATTCCTTGACAGCTCCACAGTGCACATTCCAGCCCTCTCATCCCCGTCCCTGAAACCAGGTCAGGGAGGCACAGCATGACCTGATCTCCACCTCTGATAGCACCAAGCCCTGTCCCATCCCTTCTCGCCACCCTTTGTCACAGTCAGGCCACATTAGTCATCTCTCCTCACGCAGAGAAGCACAGAGCAAGGATACAGATACCCGTCCATGCATGTGAAGGGACTCCCTCTCAGTGCCACGGCTATTTGCAGATCAGCAATCATCCAAATCTTCCCAAAATGAGAAAGCCTGAGCGCTTGGCAGGTCAGGCACTTACTACAGTGAGTAGTTTGTTCCGCTGAGGGACTTGTAACACCCTCCCAAATTACACATTGCCCTTTACGGGAACACCACAGCAGCTGGAATCAGCTCCCTTCTCACATTCCTTAATAAGCACTTCCATCGGAGAGCAGGGTGGATGCAGGGCATCAGCTACAGCTAATCATAAGCAAGAGCTGGACTCCCTTTCCCCATGCTCCGCAGCACTATCTGTGGTCTAAGAATATCCAGCACCACCCACCCTGCTGGGGCAGGGGGAGTCAAGTGGTTGGAGCTCCTAGGCATTACAGGTCTCCCTGTAACAGGAGACTTTCACTCTACCTCCCCCAAGCAGCAGCCTTCAGCAGGGCCCCTCGATAGCTGGTTGAGACCCTACAGCTCATGGAAAGATAATCCATTGCACTACTAATGCACTACTGCAGCTGTCCACGGAGAAAATCCCCTTTCAACCAAAAAAAACCCCAAAACCCCTCAAGCCCTTTGATCCTCTCCAACACACAATTATCTTAAGGGCAAAATAGTCTTCTGTGCCTTGGCACCTTTATTGGGCTGAAAGAAAGGAAATTGAGACTGCTATTCCCTGTTTATTCTACATGGCTGCCCTGTCCAACAAGGCAAGCTGCTCAGGCTCCTCCAGCACAGGCAGGCAAATCCTGATGGATACCTGCATTGCTGGATGACCAGAGCCTAAGGGACATTTCTGGGGGAAAATGGTTTGGGGTTTTTTTTAAAATAAAAGCCTGGATTTCTGAGAAAGATAATGACATTTTACATCACCTTGCTTTTGTGCAAGACTGTCAGTTACCATGAAGTTTAACTGATTTCAAATGTATGCTTAAGTCTGATTGTGGAAGGAACAATTTAAAGGATCACCATTGATTTCAATTTAAACTTTTTATAATCATAATGTTAATTTAAAAAACCCTAAGAAATATAGCAAGCCTTGATATAGTACCAAAAAAACCACCAAAACTCTTTTTAGAGAGGCAGATAAAGGTTCTTCCACAGGTGTCCCCCTTGCTGCATGACCTCGTTACCTGTACAGTCTCACTCCACCTGCTACCCAAGGCTGCAGCACAATAAGCATTGCTTTCAGCAGAAGGGTCAGCTATAAAAAGCCCTTCCCCTCCCCACTGCTTGTTTCCATTCCTGTGCCACTTCTTCAGTCATGCCGGTACAACCCCTTTGTGGGGCTGCAGAGGGAACTGGCTGGGGAAAGGTTCCTGGTGGTTCCTGGTTAGATGTAGCTTGCTTAAAGAAGAAAGTATTGTGGTTTTTAATCTGGTTGAGCAGTTTTATTGCCATCCCCATGATGGGTGGCAGGACCTGCACTGAGAAGGCAGCTTGAGAATCGATGTCCTCTGGTTCTACCAGACATTGGTCATGAGTCCAAACGAACGACATGGGAAAATGGCCGCATGTTGTCAAACCCTTCAGTGAAGAATAAAAAATAGGAAAAGAAAAAGCAAGCCACTTCTCTACTACCCTAAAATCCTGTTAATTTCAGAGGTACTCACAACTACATTTTATACAAGAATTTCCAGAAAATTCATCTAAAAATCTCAAGTTTTAATCCTTATGCACATTTCTTCATCAATCAGCCATTAACAAGTTTTGAATTCTTGGCTGGCTCAACCAAAAATCAAGAGGAGCGCTGAAGCCTTGGTCACACATTTTCTATACCACACTTGGCTCCAGCAATCTTCCCAAGCATGCTTAGATGCCAATGCACACGCATGGCCTGGGAGCTGCATGTGACATGACCTTTGCAAGAGGAAGACGCAGAAAAGAGAGGAATTGAACAGAAGCACCGAGAAATGTCAGATGTGGGGAAACGAAGGGTTGTCATCCTTCATGTTCAGACTGGGAACCCTTCTGAAACCTAGACTCGCTTTTACTTGCAAGTACAATGTAGTTTGCATTTGAAAATGCATTTCACTTTCACAGAGCACCCTTAATGTTACTTATTGTCATGAAGCAAGTTGTGTGCTAGGCCAGTAAGCATTAGGCCTAAGTGAGGTCTTAAAATACACAGGAAAGCATGGAACGGCTCCTGTTTGCTAGGGGGCTTGCTTATTTTTCAGCATTCGAACCTTCCCAGCACACCAGAAGAGGGAGCCTTTGACTCCTCTCCCATGCTCATCATTTGTTTTATATTAGCAACAATGACAAGCTCTATTAAGAGTCAAGCTCTTTAAGTGAACTCTCACCCTTTGCCTCCTAAAACAAACACAAAACCCAAGCAAGAAAATAAAAAACACTCGACAACCCTCTTTGCCTTGTGTTATAGATATATAAATATTTTTGCTGCCACACAGCTCCCTGTGCACAGGGCTCACAAGAAAACTAGCTCTTCCTTCCAACTCTTTGGTCATGCAAAGCTCCAGCCCCTTTCCTGCAGGCTTAGTAGGAAAGAAAGTGCCAGAGTATTAAGGGCTTAACCAACATGGAGGAAAAAGACTCTCCAGAGCTCCTTTTGCATCATTGGCCCCAGCAACCACAACTAAACTAAGGTTAGAGTTTCAAGAGCCATGGCAGATTGACCAGCAGCTCGTGACCACTGAAAACACAAGGTCCTGCTCTCACGACAGCACTGCAATCTCCCAAAATCCCAGTGAGCAGCTGGGCTGATGCCAGGGAAGGGGCAGACCACATAATCAACAGCACAGACAGCCAGGGCAAGACCTTGAGGAGAAATGAGATTGTCTGGTGGCCAGCAGACCCCAAACCCAAAGCTTAGGGTTTCACTGCACCCTCAATAGCTGGTATGCCCTCCTTCCCTTTAGGCTCAAACACACTGATTTATAAAGCAACTGAAGCATCCCAACCATCCTGTTGCTGAGCTAAGCTTATGTTAATATAGGGAAAGAGCTAAGCTTATGTTAATATAGGGAAAGACTGAATCAGTGTAAGTACCTCTCAGGTGAAGAGCTTGCACCACTTAAATTGGATCAGTTCCAAAACTGCATTAAACTGGTGGCTTGGCCCAGAGCAGAGAGCCCAAGGACCATTACATCCCTCACACTTCAAATTGTTCAGTGTTTGGCATACAGAGCACCTTCTCCCGCCAGCCCTCAGCAGCTCTGCCCTGGATGATACAGCAGCTTTGCTTTTTCAGTGGAGAGCTGGTGTTTTAACTATGCATTTCCAGGATATAAAGTATTCATCAAGAAGTTAAGCTAGCTCTGTAAGTAGTTGCCACGTTGGTCTGTGGGGCCACCTTGGAGCTAAGCAAAGACCTTGACTGCCATCGGCCCGTCTCCCTGGTAAAGGCGGACTTATAAGCCTCGCAAAAGGCAGAAAAATGTGTGCTTTGGCAGTAAGCAAACCACACTTTCCCCCATCAGCTGTTTTCTGTTCCTCACACAAAAGACTGCAAACCCCTCCTAATTGCAGGAGCCCTCCACCTAACAGACTCTGCTCTCAGGGCCCTCCTCCCCAGGAACTGGGGGAGAAATGGGGCACAATAGGAAGGAGACCAGCTAAAGGGAATAGATCTGTTAAATTAACACATTTTCTGTCAACCAAATCAGCTGCCCCTAGTGCTATTGTTGGTGAAACAATGGAGACCCCAGGAATGGGCACCCATTAAAAGGAACAAGCCTGCTGAAAGGATACACTCTGAGGCACAGCCTTGTGTGTTTAACAGGATTCTCTACTGTAAGGAAGGAGGAATCACTAGGCTGCATTGTTCCCACCACCACAGCAGATGCTGTTGCTTCTGGTAACGAGAGGGGGGGAAATAAAAAAAAAAATTTCATACCTACCTACAATAAGGTTTACATGATAAACTTTTTAACTCGGAAACTTTTAGCTGTCTGGCTGTTGTCGTTTCTGCCCATAGCCCTTTTCTTGAGGAGATTTTTGCCTGAAAGAAGTCTATGAAAGCATCCATTGCCATTACAAAAGTTAATTCTTCACCCTTCATGCAGGCACTTAACAGATGCCAGGGGCAGAATGGCACAGCTCTGCCGGCATTATTCGCTGGGAGAGAAAGACTGCAGTTAAGCAGGTCCACATAGAAAGCTGCAACACTTTAAAGGTGTTACTTTTAGCCGGTTTGGTTAGGGCAAATTCCAAAAGGAACAAACTTTTGAGGCCTAATTTAGATGCACTATGCAGAAGTTTACATTAGCTGCATTGAATCGGTGTGGGTTTGTGGTAGTGAGCCTTCGTAAACAAAGCAAACTGAGAAGTCACATTTAAGCTACTACACAAAACATACTCTTTTTTTGGGGGGGAAGTAGTGGTGGAGGGTGTGGGGGGGTTGGTGTTGGGGTTTTTTTCCTAGTGAGGAAAGACTTGCACCAGCTTATCTTAATTTTTTTTTCCTAAATAAGTTCAGCTTAAAGGGTTAAACTTGTAGGTACACAAACATGTCAGCTAAGTCAGCTAACGCCAGACATGATTCTCTCCAACTGGTGCCAGGCAATCGCCTCCAACTACTAATGCTACTGAAAATCTGCAATATCACCCTCCATGTACTCCATCCAAACCTCCAAAATTCTTGCCCCTTTCCTCTTTCTCTTCTGCCTCTAACTGCTACAGTCATTCCCCAATTCCCCTGTCACCTAACTCGGATCCATTCGAAATGTTGCTGTCAAAATAACCTTCCTCAACCATTGTTCAGACACCCCTTGGCTGCATGCAGTCCCTTCTTGCTTCTTTTCATGGTCTTAAGATAATGTTTTAACTCACATATCAGCCTCCTGAACTACCTATTCCTTCTTTTTGTATCCAGTTACACTAGAATCTCATTTTATAAAATGTAAACACTTGTTAAAAAGTCTAAGATCTGCAGTTGGGAAAGATGTGACTTGCATTTGAAATAGAAACTGATACAATGCCTTCCAATTTGCAGGCCACTTGAAACAACAGCTCCAAGAAGTATCTCTCTGCTTCCCCCTCCACTAATCTCAATGAACTCTAGAGCCCAATACTGACATGTAGAGTGTTAATGATTCTATTATGAACAGAATAAGTAAGGCAGCAAAAGTGAAGACCAGCAAAGTAAGAACTGGTGCTGGAACAGAGGGGGCAATGCCTCGCTGCTGAAGCAACAAAACCAAACAGTGGATTGATGGGATGTGTAAAAAGAACAATAAATAAACCTCCATTTAATTTTGGGTTTTAAACTTGATTTTCAAACAGCAAATACCAGTATGCATCATCTACTCCAATGAAGCCGATGCTGTCCAACAGAAGCAGAGCCACTCTGGAGTGAGCGTATAACCCAAATTCATACATTGTTTATAAATAAGGGTCTCCATACAATGATGTTAACATGTTTTCTTTGCAGTATGTTTATGACCATTTTTTCCAACTGTGCCTACTCACTATACAGAACCTCTTCCTGCACTGTCAAATACTTTTCTTCAGACAATTTGTCGTTACTAAAGTCAGGCACTTCACATAAGAGTGAAGTTTTAGTGAGCAGATCTATGGTTCACTCTTATTTCAGACAGTCAGTGCCCACTCCTTTCCACTTTAAAGTTTCCCACCACCACCAAGGATGGATACCCTAATGCCTGAACTATACTTTTGAAAGTGCATTTAAACTAGCTCAAACTTACCCTCCCTGAGTAGAGCTGACCCACATGAACCCACTGATATTTCAGTCAGCTTGCTGCACCTACCTGTCACATTGATCTTAATTTTAAGACTCCAAATTTTTCTAATCAGAAACTGCCTGGCCAATTCAGCTATGTTCAACATGACAAGGCATCAGCAAATGCTGTATATGCTACTGTAATATAAATAATAACAGTACCAGACCAGAATAGCTATAGAGGGGTAAAGGCTTAGCACTTGAGTACTGTACCACACTGCCTGTGCACTTAATTCCATATAAACCACTGACAGAACAGGAAGGTTGTGCCACTTTGGTGCCAGGGATCATAAGGGACCTACTTGTAGGGCACAGAGCAAGGGGCTCAACAGAGAAATTTCAGCAGGACCTAACATGACAGGACAGAGGAGGTTCAAAGCATACTTGGCCATCCTGTCCTCATTAGGAAAAACACATTTTCCAAAGTATTAAAATTCTAACACATGTGGAGTTTAACACATTAAAAAAATATTTTTGCTTTTGAAGGTCTGCCTCATTTGCACAGATAGAGCAACCCCTTGTTCTCTGCTCTCTTTTGCACAGCTGAAGCACAGCTCTCCCTCTCTCCATGCTCTTCCCTCTCTTGGGGAACCCACGGGAGCAGTAGCAGCCGCTGGCTTGCAACAGCCACATAATATTCCTAACAAAAAGAGCCTGTTCAAGAACCAACACAGTGAACACCACACTACAGGAGGAAATAGGTGGGCAAGAGCAGCGGTGCCCTGTCTGTGGGTGGGAAGAACTTACCTAAAGGTAGAGCCAGAGCCCGAAGTCGTAGGAAGGGGCAAGAGGCAAGGAAAAGCATCTTAAAGCAGTAGTGAAGTTAACAGCAGAGGCAATTTGCCCAAAGGCGCTTTTAAAAACCGCAGGAAAAGATTTATGTTTTCCCTGTGTAACGTGGCTTTCCTCCCTTTTCCAAATAAACTAATTTAACAACAACGTTTTGACTATTTTCAAGCACGTTCTTGAAAGTCACCTCCCCTCGACCTACCCAGGCAGATGTTCCTAAATGTTTTAGCCCACAGCTCCTGGGAGCACATGCCAAAGAGCTGGGTGGCCGTGCCACGCTGGCTTCTGTCCAGTGTTTTCAAGTTGTGCTGAAATACGATTGAAAATGTTAAATATTCCCCTAATATTTTCGATGCGGGCAGTCCCTGTAGCTGTCAGGAGGATATTTCAGTCGCAGAGGGGAGGGCACATGGCCAGGAGAGACTTTATCAACCAGGTGTCCCGCATTACAGTCCAGTCTTGCAGAGGGAAACAAATCACTGCCTATCATCGCCTGCACTAATGTGACTGTAGAAAGCATCCTTTTTGTCTGTCAAGGCAAAGCCTATGGAAAAATGACGTGACCTGTAATGACAGGCTTTCTCCCGCTGGAATACTGTTAGAGTAGGTAAGGACAAACCTACTCAACGCAGATCTTACAAACCACAGAGAAAGAAGCCACAACAACCAAACCAACACAACTCAACCCCCACTTTTACAGTGGCACAAAAGTTTCCTACAGCAGATGGCCGACATGGCAGCCATTTAAACGGGGAGGAAACCAACCCCAGAAGGTGCAGAAGTGCTCTCTGCCATCCTCAGAGACCCACGTAGAAACACAGCGTGAAGCTGAAGGCGTCCTGGAGCACCCGCTCCTGGCCCACTGAACTTTTGACCCGTTGGCAGTGGCTGAACCCCTCCTGAGTCCTTCGCTGGGAGATGCTGCAGCGGAGATTTGAAAAGAGGAGCCCTGCGCCTCGTCAGGCGCCTGCATCTGCCAGAGCCAGCATGGGGGCTGGCTGCGCCCACCCCCTCCCCGAACAATGCCCAGGGCCCGGACTGATGGATGCGCTTCTTTCTTTCAGTTTTGGACACCTCTATCCAGGTCTTCGACTTATGCACTTGGTCCAGCAAAAAACAAAACATCTGCTTCCCAGGTTTCTGACATCCAGCTGCCGATGGCAGCCCCACATCTGGAAGCTTCACTTTCTTTTGGGCCAATAAGTAGAGGAGGAAAGGTTTGCATTTAAAAAGAAACGAAATAAAAATCTCCCTGCTGCCTTCCCTGTACTAAAGCCCCCAAACTTCTCAAATACCATCAGCGAATCTGCTCGGCACGGGAGGGATGGGTCCAGATGGCTTATCATTACAGAGCCTCCCAGCTAGCCATGAGCAGACCCAGCAGAAGGGAAAAAAAAAAAGAGGGGGAGTGGGGGGGAAGAGAGAAAAACAAACCCAAAAGATAACTACATCTTAAACCCAACCAAAACCAAAAACAACAGTAAAAACATATCAGAAGATCAGGTTCTGTCTGGTCTGGGGACTGCAGAGGCTATGGTAGTGAAACTCTTAACTTCACCCTCCCCTAAAACTTGGGAGAAAGATCAGGGAATATTCGTTAAGCTTTCTTTAATACTCACTTTTTGTAACAATGTCGTAAGAGTCAAGCACAAAACTCCTTGCTGGAGATACACTAGTACCAGAAAAAATGAGGAAAGGAAAAAGCCACGAACCAGGACTTAAAACAGAGCTCAGCCCTCCTAGGAAGACAAAAATACCCTCCCAGAAGAGCTGGTTGCATCCAGAGTAGGGCCATTAGTGAGAGGTCATCTGCTCCAGAGCTTGAGGGTGATCAGCCTCCAACTGAAACCTGGTCAGGTGAGCAGCCACAGCCCCCATCTCTTCTTCCACACACAAGAAAGCAACTTCACTCAAACCACCTGTTCTACTTCACATCCAAACCCACCAGGGGACTCACCCTTGGGTTAGCATCCACAGGGGACGGTGACTTTTGAGGGAAGGGGCAGTATATTCTCAAAGTGCTCCTGCCTCTCCACAGTAATCAAAGCTAAACCAAGAAAACATCATTAGTAGATGAGCACAGTTTCGATTTCAACGGTTGGCTTGGGTTTTATTTCTCCCCAACATTAGCCTCAAGTCCCAGCATTTCTCCTAAAGCCTAGACAGAACGGCCACCTCATTTTTATTCCGACACCCCTAAAATCCAAAGCCCGTCTCGGAGGCAGCAACGAGACAGCCAGAACAGGCACAGGCATTCCAAGGACCAGAACCAAGGGGGAGCCTTCTTTATGCAGCTGAACAAAGTACAAAATCAAAAAATCACAGGCAGTAGCACTCTTAGGGGAAAAAAAAAAAAAAAAANAAAAAAAAAAAAAAAAGAAGCGTAAATCCCTTCGCTGGCCATCGGATTCACGTTGTGAACTGTGCGGGCAAGCTCTTTGTCCCAGGCATCCCTGAAAAACAGCGACGAGACTCGAACCACCACGCCAGGAGAGGGGTGACAATGATGCTGAGCCCCAAGGAACAGCAAGTTTTGGAGCCACCGGCGCTGCTCGCACCGCGTCGGGGAGGGACGTTCACCCTGCTCTGCCGAAGACGAGGGGTCCCAGAGCCACCTCCGTCCCCTCGCAGCACCTTCCCGGTAAATAAAATAAAGCAAGTTAATTTGTTCCAAGTGATGTTAACTCCCCCACCCCAAAGCGTGCTCCGGGAACCAAAGGGGAGCCCACATTTACTTCATTTGCGAAGCAAGCCAGATGCTAATTGCCTCCAAAGGTGAAAGGCTAGTGCCTTGGCCCTTTTATCATTGTAAATTCAGGTTCCTTCAAGACTTGGCGGTGCTGGGCCCGGCGAGCCTCCCCCTTTAATGCTTTGGCATCAATAGGAGGGGGAGGGGAGTTCCCTTTCGCAAGAAGTTGCATCATTGAGAGACCTTATCCCCTTTCAAGATTTCGCACCGCATAAGGGATTCCCCCTCTTCAGAAATTCACATCCTGCTCGAGGAGTTGTTTTTTTTTTTTTTTTTTTTGGCTCTTTAGGGCTTCGCGCATCCCATTGAACTTTTAAGCATCTTTGGAATTCGCACTGACGGGGCAATTGCTGTCTTTAAAATACACGCCACCACGTTTATTCACCGGGTTTATTGCCAACGCGCTGGCAAGAATAGCTTTTCACAGCAAGCACAAAAGATTTCCTACCCGGGCACACTTTGTTTGTAACGTCTGTAGCCGGAGCACAAAATATTTACGGAACATTAGCCACGCACGCGAAAATAAGAACTTAAAAAAAAAAAAAAAAAGAAGAAGGAAATAAAAAAAAAAAAGAAAAAAGAAAACGTGAGAAAGTTAGAGAGGAAAAAAAGATTGAAAGGTACCGGAGTTTTCCCTGCGAGGGGGACGGAGGCGACGGGGAAGGCTCCGCCGCTTCCCCGGAGCCGCACAATGAGCGGCGCGGTGGGAGCAGCCCCGGGCTTCGCCGGGATGCAGGGAAAACGGCGACACCGGCCAGGTGGGGACCTCCCCCAACAAAAGGGACCGACTCGGGCACAAGCCGAGCACGCTGGGGACACCCCCACCCCGACAAACCGCCACGGGAGCGGGGAGGGGGTTACCGGGACCGCCTCTCGCCGCCACCATTTCAGGCACGGGGGACCCCGCCGCCGGCTGCGTGTGTCCCCGTCCCCCCCCTCCAACCTTTGTGTGCGGACACCGGCCCGGCGGAACAATGCGGGGCCGGGGAAGCGGGGAGGGAGGGGTCGTCCCCGCCGCCGCCCCGGGACGGGCGCGCCGAGAAGTTGTTGGATCCCGAAGTTGGATCGAAGCTACGAAAGTTGTTGCATCTGCCGCGGAGCGAAGCGAAGCGAAGCGGAGCTGCCCCCCCCCCCTCCCCCAGCCCCATCGCGCCGAGACGCCGCGTCTCACCGAAAGGGCTCGGGGGGGTCGCGCGCCGGGGGAGCGGGGCCGGGGACGCGCGGGGGGCGGCGGCCGCGGGGCTCTCACCTCGATCTCGAAGTCGGGCAGGCGGAAGGCGGTGCGGAAGAGGGAGCAGAAGTGCGCGATGGCCGGGACTTCCCACCAGGAGCGGAGCTCGTCCAGCGCCACCGCCGCCTCGGGGCCGCCGGTACCGGCCACGCCGCCCCCGCCGCCGCCGCCCCCGCCGCAGCCGCCGTCCTCCTCCGGGCACATCTCCCGCGGCCACCGGCTGCCTCTCCTCCGCGCCGCCCGCCCGCTCGCTCCGCGGG
>WAAB01000018.1:140699-222324 GCA_013389865.1 Piaya cayana
GCTGCTGCTGCTGTCCCTGCCGCGGGCGGCCGCCGCTGCGCGGACCCATCCTCCTCCCCGCGCCCTGCAGGGCAGTCGCCGCGCCGCCGGGAACAGATGGGACCGGGACGGGCGACGCGGGGGGGCAGGGGGGCGGGGCTTTGGTGAGGAAGGGGGTGTGGTTTCTGTATAGGGGCGTGGTTTAGGCACGAGTGGGCAGGCTTAGTGGGTCAAAGGCGTGTCTCCGGAAATGATGGGCGTGGCTTAATGATAGGTGGGCGTGGCTCATGGAGGGCGGACCAATGGGGAGGCGAGAGCGGGCGCTCGGAGAGGGGCGTGGCCGCCCGGGCGGGGCGCGGGGTGTGGGCTAAAGGCGCGAAGGTAGGAGGGGTGGGCGGGGCCCGGGCGGGCGGAGGGGGCCGCGCGGCCGTGCACGAGGAGGGGGCGGAGCCAGCGCCTACCACAACAACAGGGCTGAACCCCCCCCCCGCCATCTGCCGCGCGGCCACGCCTACGCCGCGAGGGGGCGTGGTCACGTGAGGGGGCGTGGCCGCGATGCCCTGGCGCGGGGTTGGAACTGGTTGATCTTTAATATTCCTCCCCAACCCATTCTATGATTAACCTGCGTACCCTCGGTCCAAGCTGGGTGACGTTTGTCCTCACGGTACATTTGGGAAAACTGAGGCGTCCAGCAACAAAATGACTTTGCCAAGCAATCCTGTGGTAAATTAAAGGGGAAAAACATACATTAAAACCTTCACTCTACACGTCATGATCCAGCCGTGAGCTATTATCTTCGACTGGATGGTATCTCTACTGGTGTCCACACTTTCATAGAATCATAGAATCACCATGTTGGAAAAGACCTACCAGATCGTCGAGTCCAATCGTTCCTATCAATCACTAAACCACGCCCCTCAGGGCCTCATCCACTCATGCTTTAAACACCTCCAGGGAAGGTGACTCAACCACCTCCCTGGGCAGCCTGTTCCAGTGCCCAGTGCCCCTTTCCGTGAAAACTTTTTTCCTAACGTTCAGCCTAAACCTCCCCTGGTGGAGCCTGAGGCCATTCCCTCTTGTCCTGTCCCCTGTCACTTGGGAGAAGAGACCAGCTCCCTCCTCTCTACAACCTCCTTTCAGGTAGTTGTAGCTTTGTTTTACTGTCCTCTTTGCCTCCTAAACCTCACCAAAGCCAGGCATTCCCGGTGGACATTTTTAGAGAGCATATGGCAGGTGGGAAATGGAGGAGGGTGGCATTAAGTTTTATCACCCCTTAGGCTGTAATGCTTCCCTTTGTAACACTCCCAGGTCCCGAAGAGTATGTCCATTGACTGGGGAGCCTCTACCCTCTGCCTGCAGCTTGCCCCTCACCATAGGAGTCACCCACCTCTACTCCAGCCTCACTTGTGTCTGGACTCAGCCCCTTCCCTCAGCCAGACTGGATCTCCTGCTCTGGTCTGCAGGGCATCAGGGCTGCCCAGGACTGTGTGTCAGCCCTCGCCTCTCTCAGCCCAGGCCCTTTAGCTGGTCACCATGAGCAGCTGTGGCTGCTTGTCGTGGTGGGAAGCTGCTGGGGCTGGCCCCTGGCTGCAACAAAGAGGGAATCCTCCAGGATTTCTGTTCTCACTTTATTTTTTGACTGAGGGAGCCCAAGCGGGACCTGTACTCCACACGCTGCTGCTCAGCAGCGGCAAGGAGCCAAACAACCTCCTCAGCCCTGAGGCACTCCAGTGTCTCACCAATACACCCAGTAACTTCTTTTCTCCTGGTGGTCAACATTGCCCTGTTTTGAAATCTATTATGGAAAAACATCCAGGAACAATGAGGATTTTTTTCCAGGACTGCTCTAATGAGACATAGAGCTCCAGTGAAACACCAAGCTGTTATAGCTTTCCATGCTGTCACTGCATCACTTTACAACCTCTCAGATGCCCCTGTAATCCAGCTTCAAAATGATTGAAAAGTATCACTGTGCACAGCTGCACTGGCTTAGGGTCTTACTTCCAGTGAAACCATTGCAAAGCTGGTGTTTAACGACAGTTTAGGACTTCTTTCCTTCTACTCCTTCCTTCCTTCATCTGTATGGGGCTAATTTTGTATCAGTCTCCCTCTTCCTCTCTCTTTCCCTTTTTTTTTTTTTTGTTAACTTTCTCATTTTTAGCCTTTCCCTTTCACACCTTACATTCCCTTGCTGTTTCCAATGCCATCTCTGACTAGCCGAGGGTGATGGGCTGCTGCTCCGGAATTGTAGCTCTTGAGGCAGGACAGGACGACAGAGCAGAGATGTGCAGAGCTCAGGCTGGGACTGAGGGCAATTAGTCCAGAACCAATTGGATGAAACCCAAAGACTGGTGGTCACCAGTGTGGATGCAAGGAAGCAGTGAAATGCCTGACTCTGATGGGGTAGCTCCCTCCTTCCTTCTCAGGAGCAGCCTGAAGATCGGCTGGACCAGGCTAAGGGGAAAACACATTGCAAATGTCCTGCTCTGTCTCTGACTTGCAGGCACCAGAGAGGAAAATGCCAGTGGCATCAGTCAGTGTCATCCTGTTGATTCTGAGCTAATACCAGCAGACGCAGAGCAATGAGATTTCAGAATCTGCTATCTCAAGCATGTACTTTTGATACTGTCAGGGTTTCCTCTCTCTATTTCCCTCATAAAAGCTTGGCAGCAGAGAATAAGGTGAAGGCATGAGCTCTGTGCTGTGCCCTGGGCCACTGCCTAACAACCTGACCCAGGAAAACTTTTCTTGAGGGTGGGAACAGCTAGTTCAGAGAAGAAACAAATCAAGAGACAGCACTGCAGCTTGGCAAGAATGAACAAGCTCTAATTTCATTGCCCTTTTTCATATTGCAGGATCAAGGGATACCCAGTGAAACTGGAAGGAAGCAAATTTAAATTAGTGCAAGGAAATATTTGTACCATGTGTAATTAACACATGGCATTCGTTACGATGAGGTTTCATTGAGGCCAGGAGATTAGCAGGATTCAGAAAAGGATTAGACATTTATATGGATACTGAGAACATTCACGGTCACATTAGACAGGATATAAATAAATTTTAGAAGGGATATAAACCATCAGGCTTCAAGGCAGAACATAACCACTAACTGATGGTGAGGGATTAGGGAGAAACTTCCCTTGTGGGCAGGTTATTCTATAATTGTCCACTATGGGGTTTCTCGCACCTTTCTTTGAAGTATCAGAGAAAGTGGCAACTGCTGAAGTGAGAAGACTGGATTAGGAGAGCTACTGGGCTGATGTGGTATGGCAGCTGCTGTGCTCTTTGTGGAGCTCTGAGGGCTGCTTGAGAAATGGAGTGGCAAAGAGGATAAGATATAAGACGTACCAATCAAACTCTTATTCCTCAGGTGCTGATCTCACTCTCCTTTGCTGTAAATTTCACACTCACAGCATAGATATCCTAGGTTTTCCCATCAAGTTTTTTTTGCTAAAATGTGCATTGTTTAATCAGTTTATTTGTTATATTTCTAAGTACAGTCTTTGTGTCTGCTTTCCCAAAGAAACTTTTGACTTAATTTATTATTTGCGGAGACCAGCATGTTATACTGGAAGTCTGACTCTGCTTCAAAGCACAATGACTCCAAGACTCGATCTTGAGTAAGGCTGTATCTGATCTCTCACGTATTGTACCTGCTTGCACTGGGTTGAACCAGCTTCAGCAACAATACAGTAACTGCCAAAGAGGAGAGTACAGGTACACACTAACTTTGTTGAGATACAGGTTTACAGTAAAATACCACTAGCCCTGCTTAAGAAATCTTGGAGTGACAAAACTTCAGGCATATTTTCCTTCGGACCAGTTACAGAGCTGTACATTACTACTTAAAGCTCAGTTCTTCCATGGCACAAACTTCTTGTACTCTGGCCATGTAAGGGGAGCTCTATCTGTCTGTCTGTCTGTCTGTCTGTCTGTCTGTCTGTCTATCTATCTATCTATCTATCTATCTATCTATCTATCTATCTATCTATCTTGCTGTATCCTGACATTCCTCCATGAATTCTTGTAATGTCCAGCCATGGCTTATCTTACTGCTACATCTTTGCTTGCTCTTGATGCTAGGTCAAATAGCTTTGTAATATCCTCATTCTCTATTACACTTAGAATTTTTTGAACCTCAATGAAGACTACTAATCTCTCTCTTTGCCAGAAGAGCCGTGGTCACAATTTTGCCTAACATTTTTTTGAATTAATTTGGCTCCCTCTATCGTTCCCATTATTTCTGTCAGACTGTGTTTTCTCTTATATTGTTCTTTTTTTGCAAGGATGGCGGGGTTGCCCATGGTCATTTAAGGTTGCTTCACTTTACCACATTCTTACACTGTTCTTAAAATGCTTGTTTAGATTTATTATGCAAGCACAAAAATCTCTGTTCTCCCACTGCTGTTCAACAGTTAGCAAAGATTTGATGAGTACAATATGGCATTTCTTCTTCTTCTGTAAATAACTCTATTCACAAACTTGTGTTCTTCTCCTCTTCCAAGCTACCTTTGGTTATGAGTTTCTGGTTCATTACTAAAATAACCAAATCCTGCTTTGACCAGTGTCCTTTCCAAGTATGCTATATTCTTCCTCTCAATATTTTTTCCCCCTAGGCTATTTCTAAGATTCAGCTACCTAATGATTTTTTAGCTCAATATCCAAACCTGCATGCTCACTGCCCTCCATGCTTATACCTCTCCCCTATCTTCTGTGCGCTTTCTCTTTCTTTCTTCCAAAACTACTTGTAAGTTGAGTGCTTGTACTACGTAGGACTGCACTAAGAAGGAACTCTGAGGTGAGAAGCTCAAAGTCTCGTGGTTTTGTTGTTCAAGGTCTGGTCTCTGTTTTTTTGAGATCATTCGCTTGAGAAAAAATGCCAAATTCAGAGTACTAGAGCAAATAAAGAGGCTGTAGGAAATGCAGTGATTGAATGTCCCCATTCCTGTATGACAAAATAATTTCACATGGAAACAAAAAGAAGAGAGGAATACTGTCCAATTTATGCAGAAACACCTGCAATATGTGCCTGATTTGGCAAAACTTAAATGTAGGGTTAGGTTAAACATGCATAGATCTCTTGTAGATCACCTCTGAAAAGGGATGGTTTATTAACAGGTACAGGTCAGCTCCATACCAGCTGAAGTGATATTATCATTAATAAGCAACTCTTTTAAAAAAACTCTTAACTTCCTTGTATTTTCACCTAATGACTTTAAGCTAAAGCTCCACTGACTAGGTTTCCGTAAACTAGGTACAGAAGGACCTGCTGTCTTCCCTTGTAAGGATTCAAAAGCACTCGCAGAATGACCAGCCAAACCTCAGGTTCTGTTTGTGCTGGCAGCACATTATCAGAAACACAGGGCTTTGGGAGGTTCAGGTTTTCCTAATTCAGGGGAAACAATTTAAGAATAGATTAAACCCCAAATTTCTTCAAAATAGAACCTTTGCACTTCTCAGTGTGAATTGCTTCAGCTCCCTTTCTAGCATAACTGAATTTTATTTCTCCTCTGTATGTGTTTACTTCCCTCAGTGGTCTAGCACAGGCAAGTCTCTCTGCCTTTTGTCCTTTCTGCACACTGAATTATGAAGTAAAATACATTTGTAATTTAGCCACCTGCTTTCACCTCAAGCCACTTTTACCTTTCAGGACTCTTTGTATTTTGATTCATCTTCAAGTTCCTTCTTCACTTTTCCAGGCCTCCTGAGCAAAGAGATTTAGTGGTTTACATAACATGGCTGAAAAGCCTTCCTGAACAGAGCAAAGTCTGAAGTGGAGTACTTAGCATCCAGGGTTCTGGCTTTGATCCTTTGATCTGTCTTTCTGACTCAAACAAGTCAAGGAAACTGAGGCACATAAAGTGAAAAGGAGGGAACAGGTTTTTCTGTGTAGTGATGGGGGCTGGGGTCATGAGGCAGCTGGAGGGGTCACAGAAGAGGTATGAAAACAGGTGAGAAAACTGCTTCCTGTAACTAAACCAGGACAATCAAGAGAAGAAAGCCATGCTGGATTTTGAGAAATACTTATTTTGAGCTACTAGTTGTGATTTTATAAGTAGTGGCAGCTATGGCACAAAAGGGGCTGAAATAAGTGGCATGAGAGCCAACAGGGGTGAAAGAAGAGGAAACATCCTGTTTCTTTGACAAGAAAATGCTGAAGGAGAGGAAAACAGATTTGGAACAGAGCACATGGGTGCAGTCAAGAGACTGTAGGATGAGAGAGACACAAGGGAAGGAGAGAATGAGAGAAACTGGTAAATGCTATGAGAGGTGGATAGTGGAGGAGTCTATACATCTGCTTCCTAATTAGGAAAGATTGGGGAGTAGAAGGAGTGGTAATGCTTAGGGGAAGAAAGGGAAAGAGCGAGGAGTAGCTGAAAGAGATGGTAAAGGGAGGGAGGGAGAAACTAAATAGAGAAAAAGAAAGAAATACATAGTGAATGTAAGGTCAAGCAGGAGGCCCTGTTGTTGAGTGGAATGCTTCAGGGTTGAGTAAGAAGGTGAGGTGAGGAAGGTACAACGTATGAGCAGCCTAACAATGTGAAAATTTAAGTTATCAAGAGAAAAGACGAGGGAGTCAATAAAAATGAGAGCCAGATGTTAAGGCTGAGAGTGAATGGGGAAGAGAGGGATGGTCACAGACAGCAGCTCCTGAGTGGAGGCACATGGGAGAACTGGGTCTGCCCAGACAATGCTTGAAAGCATGGGAGGCAGGAGTTGGAAACAGGAGTAGTGCAATATGAAACTAGCATTCTCACTTACATGGCACTGTGCTTCAGTGAATTAGCTTGCATGAGGTCTCTTGCCGAACTTGGGCATATGGTAGCAGTACAGCTACATTTAAACTTCAGCTAATGTAAAGAGAGATGCAGATTTAGCTGGGTCACATACATGTCTCTTTAGCTTTGAGTAACCAGTTTCCGTGATTCCTACAGCCTGCATCATGGGTGATATGAATTTGAGGCTCATCTGCTCAAGAACCTGTTGCTTGGTCAGAAAGCATCCTCCAGGTTCTCTGGCATAGATCCAAGCTGTTATGCTGCAGAGGATGCAACTGCAAACCTAAGGTGCACTCTTTGTTTCATCTCCTAGCCATACTCATTCAATTTATTCAATGTACAATTTGATGTGAAAGCAATTACTCCTGTGAACCTGATCTAGCATCTAAAAAAGTCATTGAAGCTTTTTGTAGCTTCCTTGTTATTTGCTTCACAACACTGTTTTCATCTGAGCAAACCATTGGAAAGGAGGAGTAATTTCACTTTACTGAAGTGTAGCCACTCTTTCCATGAAGCATAAGAGCAGTCATGCATGATAACATCAGTTTAGGCCATAAATTAGCAAGATTGTGCCATTTTTAGCTTGCATCGCTCTCCTAGCTGAAAAGCATCCACCTGCTGGGAATTGGGCTAGCCCTGATGTGGCAAAGCATCCTCCATGATGGCTCCTCTCCTATGTGCTTTATTGAGCTCGATATCAAACCTACAGATCTAAGCCTTAGGTCTCAACAGATTTTTTGCTCTTAGTCCATTGGGGCTGAAAACTACAGGTTGTAAATTGATGTTTTGTCCCCTAGAGAGCAATCAACAGGCGAATGATAATTTGTGGTAACGGATTTAAAGACAGGGAATCTGGATCATTCCAAATCTTCCCTAAAGAGTAGCACTGAGAGAGGCCCACGGCATATGCATTCATTTGTGGTTAGCCATGCTGACAGCTGCTGCTGAGTGCTGGTCCCTACATCTGGCAGAGAGATGAGTCAGATGCAGACTGGCTTGGATGGCCTCAAAACAAGATGGGGAGTTAGTGATCTCCCATGGAATCCTTGGTTAGAGACAGAGCAGAGAGACATGCAAACCTAAACACTTTCATGAGTCTCTCCAGGTTTCCTCTACTTCTGCTGTCTGCAGCTATTCCACAGGCAGTGGTGCTACAGCGTAAACAAAGAGATATTTTAATTGTTTCCAGGCCAGTGGTTAGCAACTGTACTGATATGCACACTGTGTGCTCCACGACTGGTTCCTATAGACTGCCTATGAAGTGAGAAGCTCATTGGGATTCACCACCACAGCCTGAGCTTGTTTGGCTCAGGTGCAGCGTGCAGCGGAGGCAAGGCTCTCACAGGCAAAGAGAACAGCCCCACATGAAATGAAGAAGATGCTTCACAGCAGGGCAGTGCTCCATGCACAGAGGAGCTTCCCATCAGTCACTCCAGGAGAGAAAAACTACGTTCATTGAGGGGAATTAAAAACCCATTTTGCTCACAACCCATAACGATTCAATTCTCTGTTCAACACCTTCTTAGATGGGGATTAGAGGTATCAAAGCAGCTCTGGCAGTGCAGCTGAAATTTCCTTTGTTGTAACCAGCCTTCCACAGTCTGGACCTAAAGATGTGACGTGAGAGAAAGCTTGATCTCTCGTCTAAAGCCACTGACCTCATTCAGCTCTGAGAGGTTTGGCTGGATACCTGCCTATACAGAGCAAGAGGGCTCCTGTTCAGAACTGGTGCCAAAGATGTGCTCCTCACAGAGGATTCAGGGGCCAGATGCAGTGTTGATGTAAGCTACTAAGTTCACACAAATTAAAAAATGAGATAGTTGTGTGCATACCCGTTACTGCAGCCATGGTGGGGGTTTGAAAGGCAAAACGCAGGATGTTTTACGCCAATACAGTCCTTTCCAACACTTCATTTGACACCCACCTGTTAGCTGCTTTTCCTGCTAGGCTACTTCTGCCATGAGTGACTCCTGAGTGCTAACTTGGTGGGACTTCACCACTATCTATTTTCAGCCTCACCAGCATCTCCATTTGTTGCTGCTACATTTGACTAGGAAGATATTCAAATCTCATTCCTTCCACAGTGGTTGACATAAATTAAAAGTAATTTATTTCTAAGTCCTGCTAAGAATGGTTAGGTTACACTGACATGTGGGTCTAGGAGTCAGGCAGAGTCCCACTGAGGGCTGAGCAGCCGTCCTGACATTAGCAGGACCGAGTTGTTGTTCCAGCTCTTTCACTGCATTGCTCTGTGCCTTTGAGTAAATAAATAAATATGTATTGTCCTCATCTATAAAATGGGAATGGTCATATTTAGGTACCTTGGAGAAGATACGCGACTTAATTAGTTAATGCGAGTACCTTGTCAGGTCTCGTTACTATGTTGTCTCAATGTTTATTGCTTTAAAATTGTAAAATGCTACTCACAAGCTAAACATTGTTATTCTAGGTGAGATGGAAAGACTTAATCCAGTTTCTCTGTAAATATGAAAGTTGACATTCCTGGTAATGGCTTCAGTTTGCGATCTGGCCTACTTGAAAAAAAGTTTTCCTGACATGTAACAAAACTTATTTCCAGATCCCTAATGTAGCAGCTCTTGAACCAATTTAAGCTGCGCTTTTATTAGTTTACTTATTTTAGTAGATATAATTAAACTTACCCAGCATAAGCACAATTTAAACTGGTTTAGACACATCTTTGGTTCCTGAGCAAGGAAAACAGCAAGCATCACTTCCTCTGGCATAACCCAGGCATGTCTCAGTCAGAACAAGGTCCATGGAAGACTTTCAAAACCTGTTTGGATGTCAAGTTGCTTGGAGAAAGGTGATTGTAGACAGCTTGAAGTGGGAGATGGCTGGTAGATATGTGGAGTGAAGGGATTTTTAAGTGCCCAGCCTTAAAGGGAAAGAGCTGGTGACTAACGCAGTTAGTCATCTCCAGACCTTTCCCAGAACAATCCTGTGTGTAACTAGGGAGTTTTCAGATACTCAGCTTTTCTGTGGACGAGTAAAGGAAGGCCTGACTTCTCCATAGGAGCACAGTCTTCACCTTAGGGGCTATTTCCATTACTGCCAAATGTGCATTAGAGCAGACCTGAGATGCTAGCAATGGGGCTGAGGAGCTGCCTTCACCCCTTCTCACTCCAGCCTCTTCTGTATCTGTGCCTGCTGAGGCAGGGGTTACCTGGGTAGCCGTGAGGTGACAGCTAGCCCAGAAAAGGCAAGCTGGTCTTCCTACTGCATTTCCACAGGGACTGGGAAATGGTTTTACAGTTTGTATTTTGCAGACAGCAGCTTCGCTCTTCCAAGGAACCAGCAGAACATTCCTGTACCTCAGCCTGGTACTCAGCCCAGAAACAGTCATCCCCAGGGAATGATGCAGGCTGAGCACTGCACTGTGAATGAGTGGTGAGGGAGGCTGTGAGGCAGTGTGGCTGTTTCCCTGCAACTGGGAAAGAGGAACATTAACCACACAGAGTGTACTAAGCACTATGCCCAGTGATGTGGGGTACTATTTTCTCCTTAGACCACCTGGTTCTCCCTTCCTCTCAGCATACTGCTTTGTACACACATCTAATACTCAATACAGGAAACTTGGGCCACTGGTATGGTTTTGCACATGCTTCTGCAAGATTTTGGCTCTAATCACGACAAAAATCAATGTTCTGAAGCTGCCCAAAGGATTGCTCCCCAGACATGATTTGCATGGCAGTGGTCTCCTTACTGATTGAATAGTTGTTTGCTGGGGAGTAACCCTGTCTGGCTGATGGAGCCTTTGTGTCCTCCATGGCAACTCTACTACTGTTCTGAGGTTTTCAGTGGTGTGGACTCATGCCATGCAATGTATTTAAGACAGGCCACACAATGACGCTGGCTGGTCACCTCTCTTGGTCCCTAGAACAGTTTAAACCAGTCACATAGAAGTAAAAAGACCTGCTTGCACCATTACCGACACTGTCATCCATTGACTCCTCCAGTTGGTTTTCATTTACTACCTCTCATCAAACACTTGAGGCTCAGGTCTGGAATTTCCCATGCTAATAGGATGGTAATGCAAGCTGCTAGCACTCCTCAGAGACAGGTGTTAGGCAGGAGGGAAGCTGTAGGCTCCTCAACAGAGATCTGATAAACATATCACAGTGTTGACCAGAAGAACGACTCTGCCAGTGCACCTCCACTTTTTCCTGAATTTGAGACAAGGGTCTTGCTTCAAATGACCTGGCTGTGGTGGAACAGTTGCTCCTGTGGAAGCACCTGAATTATTTTAAATTCTGTGACTTGGTGAAAATACAGGTTAGATATGTCATGGAGAAATGCCTGCATTGGCAGGGAGAAGCACTGGCTGATTTTTTCTCTTTTGTGCTTAATAGCTTTCAAATTTTGGGTTTCCTGCTTCCAGCCTTCCTGGTTCACCCTCATGTCTAAGCCTCATTTTCCTGCTGGGAAGAAAGGGAGGTATGCCGGCTGCTCCATGTGTCCACCTCAGCCCCCAGGATGCTGTCTACCCTTTTAGAACCACTTGAAGTTAATGCTGTGTGCCATCACCTAGATAAACAGTCTGATTTCCAAAAGTGTTTGGCACCCAACCATCCTGCCAGTTATCTGAGTGGCCGTTTTTCCCTTGCCTGTTCCCAGGGGCCACTCCCAGTAAAGCACAGACAAAGTGGGATAACTATGCTGGTAGCTGTGGACTTGACCCCACTTTATGCTCTGGGTGAGGGCAGAGTCTGCACCTGACTCCCAAAAGGCAGCAGCAAGACTTTGATTTATATAACTAGATAAAGCCCCTCAGGGGACTGCTGTATGGAAATAAAAACCATCATGCTTTACAATCAGAGAGGGGAAAAAGGCTTGGGGGCTAAAATATGAAGTGGTCAAGCTATTAACCTTCTCATTTAGAAGCAATGGTCACTAAATTACAGGGTATGTCTCCTTCCTCCTCCTCCAAAGGATGAGCCTTTGAAGATGATACTGGTCCGTTATATGAACAAGCAATATAGGGTAATTAATCCTTCTCTGAAAATATGATCAAATACTGGCAGTGAGTCACAGCTGAGCCTGAGGGGGGTTAAGGAACTTAAATCAGAAAGCCAGCATGTCAGGCAGATAGCAAATCCTCCCACTGCCTCCTGTTACCCCGAACACCCAGCTAGGGCTGTCCTCATCAGTGACACGAAGCATGCTACCTCATGTAGACTCCATGAGGAGAAAGATTGGTTTGTGCAAGTCCTCCTAAGGTGGGCTGCCTCAATACAGGTTTGGAAGCCTTGGGAAGCCTCTGAGGGAGACCCAGGAGAACATGGGAAGAATGTCCAGAGTTGGCAATCTTCTCTCTGAGTTACTGCTGAACCAAGGGTGGCATGGTGCTGGGAAGCAGGTGTGGGTTTGGGGAAGAAAGAGGGACGTTTTCACAGACTCTGTCTTTTAAGATGTAGTATTGTATATAGGTCCTAGCCAGTCTTGGTGGTTAAAAAATTCCTTAGCAGTCTTTAGGCACATGTGCTCTGGGCACATTGCAACCTGAGCAATGGTGTTTTGCTGGTCTTAAAACAATTCCAGACAGCTTCAGCAGGAGGGAAAATGAATCTCCCTCTTCTCTGTTGAAATATGCCGTTCTGTAAACAGTCTATGCTAGAGGTAGCTGGACTGCTGGGAGGAGGAGAAATGGATTGTTAGTAACATACTGTGGTGACACTTTTGAATGGAACACATTTTGTACATTTGATCAGTGGCCAGAGTAGACAGGGGAAAGTCTCCAGAAATAAGATAGGTCCTGGAAGCCCTTGCTCAGGGAAGCAGCAGCATGCAGCTCTGATGACCTGAGACACGTAGAACTTATCCTGGCCCTCTTGGCTTCCAGTGCCTGCTCCTTGTCAAATACACTCCTTGAGCCCACATTCTCTGTGAAGCAATTAGGTGGGAGAAAACCTTCACCAGCATGAGGGAAATGTGACAGAGAAGCACTCTCTTACCCACCACAGCTGGGAGACTTATGGCACACAGTTCATACACCACAAGATCATACCCATCCTGCTGCTCCTCTCGGGGAGACTCTACAAAAAGCAAAGAAACAAAAGCCACCTTTCTTTTTTTACAGAGTATCATCTGTCAAGAAGAATTGCCCAACTGCCAGCCATACTTCATGTTTTTGTCCACTGCTCTTTGATTTGGGGGTTGTGAAGGGGCAGGAGCTGAACAGGTGATTTTTGGGTGCATGTATTGAGCTATGCTCCATGCGGGCAGCTCAGGCACCCCCAGCAAACACCTCCATATGTTTGGAGTGAAGCGGGATGGGGAACGTGTCTCCAAGCCAGCATGTGTAGAGAAATGGTAAAGAGGCAGCAGCGTAGGCTTCAGCACGAACTGAACCAGCCCACTAGAGAATGAATTTGGTTTATCAGTGACAAGGATCCTCACTTCTGTTATTACTCGGCTGGCAAGCTGATAGCTAGTGTGGATGTGCCCACCCTTGAGAGAGTTATTCTCATTTGACTGCGTAGGCACACCTGACGTCAGCAGTCTCCAATCTTCACTCACCCAAGGGCACAAGCAGGAAGGTACTGCAGGTGACACTGTGTTTTGCTCCCTTTTTTGGAAGTGGGAAGGATGCCAACAGAGGATAAAACGTTGCTCACTGTGAACACCTGGAGACCTGATTTTTTGTGAGACGTATTTGTTGAGCCTGTTGGTTGGGGTGACAATGGGCACTCTTGGGCCATTCACTAATTAAAGCTACTAAGCAGCCACTGCTAAGTGAGCTTTCTTTCCAGCTCATCTCCTCAGGTCCATCCACCAGTCCAGTGGCATACAATGTTCAATGATAACTTGTGCTGTCAGCCATGTGGACACAAGCACCAGCTTGCCCACAAGCTCTAGGCTATAGCAGACACCTAAATGATTTCCAGTTCTATGTGCTCAGCTTGCTAAGGCCTCAGAAAGGGGCCCGACATAAGACCATGGTTTCCTGGGGAGTCTCTTTGCTTAGAGAGGCAAAACTTCACTACTTTTGCTTTCTTTCCCTCCGCTCTCTTTCTGATGTAAATAGAGTCTCCAAATACCCATCACAACTCTACCCTCATCTTTCCAAATCAAGTGCTTTTCTTAATTGATTTTTCTTTCCCATGAGAGAGGGGCACCATTGCTCTGAAGTAGCATCATAGGAGTCAAGCTGAAATCAAAACTGAGCAAAAATTCATTTAGCAAAGCATTTGGATACCATTACAACAGTGATATTAAATATAAACCAAACTGACAGTCAGAATTCTCCTTCAGTCTTCCCAATCCCAGCTTTGAGGATTGTACTGGGAAATATTAACAAACAGAAAGAAAAGTAAGAATAAGACTTGAAATAAAAGAGAAATCTACTGCACTAATTCCTTTGATCAAGCTGAGGAAAAAAAATACACAAGGGAAAGAACTAGCATAAATAGTAATCTTTATTTTCAATGCTATTAGTTTTAAGTATTCCAAATTGAAGTTAATGCAAGTGATCACTGTGCCTCAAGATCATATTTTGTGAAAGGAAGATGTTAACACACCGATGTAGCTATACACAATTTTATTGACAGGTCTTTGCGAAATGCCCTGTGGTGCTGCAGGCAGAAGACTAGAGAGGGAGGCAACAAGTGCTGTAATGAACTGCCAAATGTGTCACTGCTCTCTACAAGATCTGCTTAACTGTGTGTTACAGACTCCATACCACTAATAGCCATGTTGGCTTCATTGCCTGTGTTGATAGCAATGCGGTGTTGATAGAATGCCTGTGATTAGGACAGGCAAGAAATTCCTACAGCGTAATCAATGTGAGGAGGCCTGTGTGTGCAAGAAAACATTTCTGTGTGTTTGTACACATGTAGTCATAGAATCATAGAATCAGCAGGTTGGAAGAGACCCACTGGATCATCGAATCCAACCATTCCTATCAATCACTAAACCATGTCCCTTAGCACCTCGTCCACCTGTCCCTTAAACACCTCCAGGGAAGTTGACTCAACCACCTCCCTGGGCAGCCTGTTCCAGTGCCTGTTCCAGTCTGTGTAGTCTGTCCTTTTTTAACCTTTCTGCTTAGGAAATTGCATGGAAACCTCAAAGCTGCTGAATGAGGAGCTATCTACCAGATCAGGCCAACTGTTTGGCCCTTCATCTGAAGTGGCATGGAAGAGGGCAGGGTTCGGGGAGGAACTTTTTACTTGCTGGCTATCCCAGGAGGCTGCTAGGTAGATTGGGTCAATGGCTGTGAGCCTGTTACATTTATTCCTGACATCTCCATGTTTGGGATCAATGTCTGGTGAGAAAAGTTCCCCAGAAAAAAAAAGTCAGCGAGCAGTTGCTGGTCCCTTGCTAATTTAGTGGCTCGTTGCTGTACTAGATCAAGTAATTTGTGTACCCTGCCCTGGGGACCTTGGGAGGGTCTCCCTGACTGTTCTGCCCTGAATGCAAAGGAGGAATCAGAGGCAGGATAGTATATTTTTTGAATACCCTATGTAATTCCTAGACCTGGAATGGGTGTCTTTCATGCTAGGGTCCACCATTGGCTTTCTCTGCCCTGAATTTCCTCCCACCTGCAGGGTGGCGGATACAGAGGAAGGCAGAACTCCTCTGCAGCCCTGAGATTCAGTCAGAGCCATGAAGTATTTTAAGCACTCTCCATCCTTTTCCTGCTACTGGCTGCTGCAGCTGCTGTGCCCCATGCTGTTTCTTTGTACCAGAGAGAGAAGGACAGAGTCATATTTTCTTTTCAGCACTTACTGGCGCTCAGTGTTCTTCACTGTCTCCTGTCTGCAGGCAGAGCAGTTGCTCCTGTTCCTCTCTTGTCCTTTCCCAGACAGATGCCTTCTGTGGTTTAGCACCAATTTTCTAAAAATAATACTGAATTTTACTGAGCAAGTAATGACACACTTATTTCTATTCTCAAACTTACTCTGCTTACCTATTTTGGGTGAATCCAGTGTATAATTGTCTTTACTTAAAAATAAAAAGACATGCTTTACAAACAGCCTGAGGCAGTGTTTGATTTGCCCCACATATCTGTGTTGTACCTGGTACCCTGATGATCTAGATTGGGCACTGATGCACTACCAGAGCTGAAAAAAATGCAATTCTGACAGAAGCTTTGACATGGAACAAGAACCATACTTGTGTGATAGCACAGGGAATAATTTTGGTGCCTGCTTACCCCTTGTGCCCTAATTTTAACAAAAACCACATCTATTTTTTAAATTATTATTATTAACCTGGCAGATGGCTTTATTTACCTCTCTGAAGTTATGGCTATGGAACATCAGATCGCTGCCAGAGCAAACTGTCACTATGGTTGTACCCCTGGTGCCAGAGCCTCCTTCTATTCCCACACAAATATACTACAGGAGACACTACTAGCAAAGTGCCTAGGGCATGAAAACAGCTAAAATTGCACTGTGCTTTGCAGTGCTACAAGAAGCCTCTCCCCTCTTCTGAAGATCTCTTCCAAATCTGCAGCTAATGACAATTCACAGGGAGATTGGTGTCTGGAGGAGCAGAAAGGGCACCGTTAGCACACCCAGCCTCCTCCCAATGACATGTATCCTGGCACTGCCACCACTCAAAGGCACCCTGCTCCAAACTCGGGCTTCCTACAGCCCTGCTGCTGGGATAGACAGACAGCTGCAGGGGATGAATCTGCCTCTCATCTATTTATTCTGGAGCCATTTGGGGGTTAATGTTCCTCTTTCCCAGTTGCAGAGTGACACAGGTGGGGTTAATGCATGCTTAGCTAATTAGAGGCTCTGAGAGTGGCAGACTGCAGCTTTAGGTGTGGGGCACTTGCAGAGGGAATATAGTGTGTGTGGGTTTTATTTCCAGCCGTTTTATTCGTCAGATAAAAACCTCTGGCAGAACTAGCACAGCACAGATGGGAAGAGCAATGAGTTGAAGCTCCATAGCACCCTTCTTACTGTCCCTCTTCTGATCCACATAGTTCTGGGTTTTCAGGGGGAGGCAGGAGCGAAAGATTTAGAAGGCTGTGCCATTTGTTCCCCTTCAAAGGGGCTCAGGGAGGTGGTTGAGTCACCTTCCCTGGAGTTGTTTAAGGGATGGGTGGATAAGGTGCTGAGGGGCATGGTTTAGTATTTGATAAGAATGGTTGAATTCAATGATCCAGTGAATCTTTTCCAACCTGGTGATTCTATAATTCTATGAAAGTTAGATTTATTATCTGGTCCCAATTAACATAGCCCTTTGGAGTCAAGCCTAAGTCTCTCCACTCACATAGCTCGCCCCTCTCATGCAACCACCACCTTTAGGTGACACCTGCAGCCTGGCCAGCTGAAGCTTATCTCTGCCCAGAGGCATCTGAAGTTTGCCCTTTGCACAGGACACTTATGGACCCCAAAGTGCTCTGTAGTCAAGTCAGAGAGCTTTTTCCGCCTTCCCTGCCTGCGATGCAGCTTCCCCACAAGTGGGGCTGCCCAAAGATGCTGAAGGAAAGATTTCCATCTCAGAAATGGTGGGAGAAACCAAGGGAGCTGTGATATGGCAGCTCTGCCCTAGTCCCTCCTATCTGCACACCCCAGAGAGGTGCAAGTCTCCAGACAAACAGACAGACAGAACACATGGAAAGCCAGTGCTGCTGCCCACTGTTCCCACTCACAGTCTGTTGGGCAGCCCTGACCCAGGGGCTGCAGCCCCACCAGAGCTGAGCTTAGTGAGGCCAAGGTTACCATTTGCTGGGGACTACCCCTTCCACCCCATGGCCACACTGTGAGCTCCAGGTAGAGGACAATTCTCTGCAGGGACAACTCTACACGGGGATCCCCAAGCCCTAGCCCTAATTCTCCCTGTGTAGAGCTGTCCCATAGAGAGCTGGCCACGCAGAGTTTTCCACTTCTGCTGAACTCCCACATCCAGTTTGGGCTTGTCCTGCTCCTGTGGCTGCAGGGTAGAGAGACATGGCCAAGGGCTGTGCAGTTGAGGTTAGTAGGAGGTCTTGCAGCATGGACCATGCCACTTAAGCTAAAAACCTCATGGCTGGGAGAGTTTGGGGTGCAAGAACCCTACATAAGAGATGGTATTTGCCCCATGTGGCTCAGCTTTGCCTGGCATGGAGGCCATGGCTGGAGCAGCTAATGCTGTTCCTGGCCATCACGTGTGTTGCAGTGGGCAGGCAAGCACATGACAGCTTGAAGGGATCTGGATTTTATTTCAACATCACCTCTGTCATAACATGCCCCAAGAAGGCCCTTAGCTGCTGACAGAGCTGTCCCACACTCACAGCTCTGACCTCAAAAAGTTGTGGTCTGAGCTCTCTTTTCCTTGCCTGCCTATTCCTTTAAATACAATTTGGAGTCAAAAATGAGCTGCTGCTGAAAGGTGTTTATTTTTCCTCTCACTCTTGCAAGCTGCATTTCTCTTGCCTCTTTCTAGCTATTATTTAGTTCCCTTCATGTTGTTTTCCCCTGGCTTTTCCTTTGTTTCTTTCCTAGGGAAGCAGCACATCATTATGGCTGGTCTTTCTCTAGAGCTCTCCTAGCAGAGGTCATTACTTAGCTTGTGAGATCCAGCGAGGTTGCTGTTTGTATGGCTGTGAGACCTATGAAAAAGCAGCTAATCAATTCAGAAAATCATCTGGGTGGTAACCCCACTGTCAGCTTATTTTCTTCCCTTCCACTTAGACATCAAACTGGCTGAAGAGGGCTCTGGGGAATGAGGCAGGCACTGAGAGCTGCTCCTCTGCAGACACATCTGTGTCTTTCATCAGCAGGGCTCAGGGAATACCACTAACCCGAGAGGGGAAAATCTCTTTGGAGCTGAAGGCTTGCGGTCTCCATCCTCTCTCTCTGAAGAGACCCTACCCAGTGGGGAAGCAATCGTTTGAAAAGTGGCTAATGCACTAACATTGTTTGGCAGAAACTGTCACATTATAGACAGAGGTGGGGGAGGACAGGGACAAAACACATAGCAAGGAGGGTGGTGTTAGGATAGCCTCATGTCAGTGAGCAGATCCTGGCTGCAAAATAGGTTGCGGTGGCTAAGTGGAGCAATTGGCAAAAGAACATGTAAATGGTCTTCCATCGGATGAACGTACTAATTGTTGCACTTCGCTTTCACCCACTCTTTCTCTGTTTTGTGTCTATGGGGACTGCGCTATAACAGTGCACAGTGAGAACTGTAACACATTATCCACTGCCAGTTTTAGTAATTAGAAGTAAAGATGCACAGCTCCCTGTATGCTGGGACTCAGTGGTATCAGAGCTCATTCAGAGAAGATAAGTCACATCTGAAAGCCATTCTCTGTTGGACCAGCTAGCCCTTTGAAGGGTGGGGGGGATGTGCATGCATGTGTCCTACCCATGGATTTGGCCAGCAGTCTGGAAAATGTCAAGGTTAGAAAAGGCTGAGCTTTATTTGCTTTTCACAGATCCGAGTAATGAATTTTTCATTTTAGTGTATAGCTCTAGCTTGAAAAGCATGTCTGTAGCACTGGCATCATAGGGTTCCACATCTGTCTCTCAGGTGGTCTGGACCACACTTCCCCAATTTACTAAACAGGAGATTTTTTATGTTTTGCAACCCTGCAAACTAAACAGGAGGCCTGAGGCTTTACCAGGTCTTTCCTCTTCATATGCCTTTATCAGTGTGGCAGATTTTGCTCACTAACTCTTTGGATTAATCTCCTACAAATGGCATTGCTTTTGCAAGGAGATGGGGCAAAATCAAAGGTTTAGGAAGGAGAAAAGCATCAAGAACTTACTTTTGTCACTAGACTGAGTACTTTTAATTCTGAATACAAATGGGAAGCAGAACCATGCAGTAAAAACAAAGACATTTTCCTCCTCAGCCAGGGTTGAGTCAAAGTCTTTTATTTCTCTCCTTCATGGCTGCAGCTTGGTAATACTCCATAAAAGAATGAGCAGCCCACAAAGATTCAATGGAAACTCATCTTCCCATTTCATTGTGTGAAATCTGAAGATATTAAATTACATTAGAAGCAGTATCAGGACAATTAAAGGCATTATATTTGTTCACCATTCACACCTTACCTGTGGAACCTGCTTGTCACATGTGATGGAGCCCAGGGGTCAGCAGGAGTCACAGAAGAGTTCAGCAGGTCTCAAACATTTTTACAAGCAATATTAAAAGCTATAGTTAAAGCAGTAAAAGCTTGTAGTGATGTAAGCCCTACTTACCGTAGCTGAATTCAACTTTCTCCTGTGGAACCTGGAAAATGTTTCATACGTAGGGATGTTTTCCTGTTCCTACCTACTGGAGGTTCTTGTGTCACAGCCTGTGATGCTGACCTCTGGCAAAAAGAGAGTGGTAGAAGAGAGGAAGAGTTAGTCTGTTCCAACACAAAGAGGTTCCTCTATTTCTACTTAAACCGCTGAGAATGAAATATACCCATCATCCTGAGGGTGATGCAGGGTTAGAGGGGTGGCTCAGGGGTGATGCCCAAAGAGTCTTTACCCCAGTAAGGGCTTCTACTAGGGGCTCATGAAAAAGTGCAAAAAATCCTTTGCCTTAAACAAATGTCTTGGAGCAGTGAGTTCCACAGCTTAACTACCTGCTAGGGTGGGAAGCAAACAGGCAAACTTTCTTTTTGTCAGTTTTACTTCTCCCAGAAGTTGGTTTCGCTGTGCTGCACTGGTGGTTCCAAATAAAAAAAAATCATAAATGCTTTCACTCTAAAAGTGTTATGTCTGTTTTAAGCATCCCTTAAAGTGCTCACATTGTGCCAGCAGTGTGCGTGAACCAACGGCAGTTGCTGAAAACTACTGGCAGCCAGAGCATGTTTCCCTTGTGTCACTGGATGCTGTGAGTTCTGATGGAGACCAATGACTTACCAGTCCGGTGCCTACTTGATCATATGAGAACAATCAAAGTTAAACCACCATATCCACCCACTTCATGGTGTTCACACGTGTGATAGCCTATGGCAAGCCAGTGGCTGCTGAAGGACAGTAGATGAATGGTGGGGGAGAAGAGCAGCACTCTGGCCATGGCGGAATCTCATGGGGAAGCAGCAGGGTTACAGCTCAAACAAATCTGACAATAAATGTGAGTGCATTCTTAGGGGCAGTTCTTAGTAGTGGCCACAATAACCACTCATCATGAGTGATTGTGACTAACTGTGAGCATCCCCAACAGCAGAGAGAAGACCATGGCACCCTGTTTGTTCCTGTGCCTTTCTCCTGCCTACTCCTACCCACTCTGCTTGGCTGTGCAGGGAGGAGGCACGTGCGGGGCTGACTTTACCCAGCCTGCTCACGTCAGGTGTATTTAATTTCCACCCAAGGTGTCCACTTGTTTCCCAGCCACTGCGTGCTGCTTGACAGGCCCCACAGCTGCAGTGGGGGCCAGAGCCCCATGGGAGGAGGGTGCAGCCAGAGGGGCAGAGCACGGACTGTCCCCTGGGTGGCCACACACAGGGTTTGGAGGGGAGGATTGGAGGTGGGGAGCAGCTGGTGCGGTGCTGAGCTGCTCAGCTGTTGTGTGGCTGGAGAGGGACAGACGCAGCTGGGAGAGAAAAGGCAAGAGCTCAAGGTCTGGCAGCCTTTCTGCTTTACAGGTCCGTAGCTGGCACAGGAGCATCAGGGAGTGATCCAGCTGGGACACAAGACCCTGCTGCAGCCATGCTGCTTGGGCGCGGTGGAGCACCCTCACAGGGGTGGTGTGTCGTGCATGCACGGAGGAGGTGACAGCCTCACCCGGAGGCCTGCACTGCTTTGTGCCCAGGCGAGTACCCTGGCAGCAGCCCCTGGCAGCTCTCTCTGGAGCATACATTTATATCTGCTCATGCAAATAACCTGGAACTGTCCCCTGGAGTGGGACAGCTGGTCCCCGGCAGCGTTTTTGGGAGCATTCTTTATGTGCCCATGTAAGTACCCTGGCAATCTCTTTTGGGGCTCGCCAGCAGGGGCCCTGGCAGAGGCCAGGAGGCAGCATCTCAGTGGCTGAAGCCATGCCAGCTGAAGCTTTCCAACAGCAAAGCTTTCTTCTGCCCCAAACAAAGAGCTAATGTGGCTAGTGTTATTGATCGGTTTCATGCCTTGCTGCTTTTAACGTGGCAGGAAAAGACCGAGAGGAGTTTTAATTTGTCCAAATGGTTTTAGACAAGGTTAATACAACTCATCGATAAATGCCACTTTTTATTATGTTTTAATTACAATGTCATTTCAACAGGCTGGACATGCCCTGCCTCCTCAGCATCACCAGTGGGTTTGTTTTTTTTTTAAAGGTGCGTTTCCTTGAGCTTCAGTGATTAATTTCCATTGCAGACCTGGAAGCTGGCAGGCTGCAGGAGAGCCTGACTGTCTCAGTGAATTCCCCTTGGCCCCAGTCCTCATGCTGGCAGTTACAGCTTTATGTCAGCACAACAATCAGTGAAACACGCTGGGCTGGGATGGCGGCAGGAGGAGGTGGGTCAGTGGTTTCAGAGGCATTAAGATGTCCATAGACTAAATGCAGTTGTTGGATCTTCTTTCTTCGTGCTAATGGAAACAGTCCTTTCCAACAAGCTTCAGCCTAGCTCAGTCTCAGTGCCTGTGGTACAGACCTCCATATGTTTTATTAAACTTGATTTTCTATATTGCAGTGTGGCCTCAGCAGGGCAGAAGCTGGATTCAGGGTTTAGACCAAAATATTCAAACCTATCACTGCTGTCCCTCCTACATCCCTAACCTTGATATATCTTCATCTTGGTCCTAAAAAAGGGTCCAGAAAGGGTGCTGGTGGCTGCTAGTCCCCTCTTCTCCTCAGGGACTGGTGTGGATGGCACGAATTCCTGTCATTTCCCAAAGGTGTTTTTTTAGCACCCAAGACAGATGCAGGCAGGATCTGGTTCAAGCCCAACTCACAACAGAGAGAATAAGCAAAAACTACCAGAATTGCTGGAGTCAGTTTGAAGTTCATCTTGGCTTATGCTTCTTTCTCCCCAGAGTGAAATAATGAATACTATTTAAGAACAAGAAGGTGTTTGCACGTATGTATTATCCCCGAGGCAGGGCTCCTTCTGATGCACTGCATTGTTATCTGGCCCCAGCACTATTTCAAAAACTTTGCTAAAACCCAGTTATTTTTATAGGATTGGCATTTTTTCTATTCAAGGCTTTTTTTTCCCACAACTTTTCACATCCTTTCCACGAGAACAAAAACTTTATAAGAGCTGAGAACTTTGCTGCTGCAGAAGGCTCAGAGGCTACAAACCATGTCTACACCTTCCCGAAAGTCAGAGGGAGTGGCATTGATGGTACCAAGTCTTTATCTCTGCAGAGAGTGCCCTACACAGACAAGCAGGGAAATTAGAGTTCAGAGTTCTCACAGTAGAGAGAACTCACAGTGATGGAAAAGAAATGGCAGCCAGCCTTATGATGCATTTGCTGTCAGATCAAAAGTAAGAGGGTAAAAAAGGCAGAGGCACGACTAGGTGAAACCATAGTACACAAGTACTACTGTGTGGCTTGCCTCAGTTTGTATTATGGCAGGGGCTGGTGGGGTTCAAGGAAGCAGAATTGAGGATTAGACTGCTGTAGGAGCGCCGGGTAGAACACAAGCTCATTCCAACCAGGCAGAGAGCTTGGGGTATAGATCATGGGAGTCTGGTAAGGGTCTTTTCTTTTAAAATATATGCTGCTGTTATCATGGGCATTTGAGGTAATGTGGTACTTGAGCTTGGAGATCAGCAGCAGTTTATATTAATCCCTGCCATCTACATCTGTCTTGAGAAGGATTACACAGCATGGTAGTTAGTGTGAGGGCCCTGAGTGCATCCCCTGGGGGTTTGGCTCCCTGGGCTCAGAGCTAACTAAGATAATTGTGCAGGTGTCCAGTGTTGAAGGGAGCTCTTTGAGCAAGCTCTGGTAAAAGCCCCAGTGAGGGTCTGTCATGCTCTTTCTTGTAAACTGAGGCTCTTGCCCTTGGTCTCCACCTGGGTTACCTTGCAGCTGTGTTGCAACCATGCCTGTGCAATGTACCCTGTTTATGTGGACCTTGGCCTGGGGACTTCAGCCAATGACTTGACCTCGGATCTGCCTTATCATTACTGACGTGCCCAGCAGCCCCAAGACTGAACCAACCCCAAGGCTGAACCTGCGTACCACCATGCTCTCCTCCTCTTGCTTGGATATGATGGGACTGTGCCTTTGCCAGTGTGACCACTGCCCCATGCCTGCTTTCCTGCCGCCCCCTTCTCCAGGCTAACCTCCCCCCATGGAGCAGCTGGCCCAGCTGATCAATGCCTACATCCCTGATGCTGCTTGTGATCTTGCTTTGGCTGTCACCAACACAGTGAAACCACAATGGGAAATAGAGTTGTCTGTCTGCAGAGAATGTATCGATCAGGCAGAATATAAAGGAAGCAGCTCTGACATATTATAATGCAAAGCAGTGATGGGCAGCATTCCTGCACGTATGTGCCACATACCGAACTCTTAATGTGTGCTAGAGCCATGAGGGATGTCTCTCACACTGAAGAAGACCATGGGAACAGAGAATTTTAGGCAGATGGTCTTAATGACTCCCCATTACTCCTAACATGTCACTCTGGAGGGAGCTGTCCTAGAGGTGGAGAGGGATCTCATGGTAAGTCAGAGGGACTGGTCCCTGCAGTCACCCTTCTTCCCATAGCTGATGATCCAGGTTACACAGCAGACCTTGTAGCAGGACATTCTCTGTTCTGTTGCACATTTGATACTCACACAGGAGCCATTCTCAGAGCTGAAAGTGAGGTTCAAGAGCAAAGGTTTTCTCGCCCGTGATGGAAAGAAGGTGGGCTTGAGCTATCTGTTCCCAGGGTGGGCTGAGAAGTGATTGTATTCCTGTGACTACCAAAAGATATGGGATATTTGTCTTGAAGACCCTACAAGTTGAATTCTTGCCCCCTCTGTCTGTGCCTCACCTTGTGAGGTCAGTGATCATATTGCAGCTTGTTGCTAAAGGGCTCGCAAAAGTCATACTTACTGTGCGCTTCATTCCTTTCTTGTCACCCAGGTTGGGTAGATACATTGAGGACTTCTCTGCTTGCTGTGGTGGTGCAGGTAGTGCTGCAATGCTTTGGTAAAAGAGCATCTCTTGGTGCAACACAGTGTCTTTGGGAGAGCTAAGATTGCACATATCACTACCTGGAGGACGGGGTTGGGAGGTGCTAGGGGACAAGAGGCAAAGTGTTATGGGCTGGGCTGAAATGCCCCTGAAGAACAGGGTGAACAGGTCTAGGCATGCCAGAAATGCCCTGAGCTTTCTCAATAATGATCCCAAGTGGCTGGGTTCTGCTGCTGAACGTGTACCCTGGGCAGGTGTCTGTTGCTGCGATGAGCACCCTTCACCTTGCTTTAAGCATTGTTGCTAAGGTGCTGCTACAGTTGATAGCAATATGAATCCCAGCAGAGCACAACCCTCCCTAAGAAGCTGGGTAATGCTTGGGAGGATGATGTTTTGCTGGCAACGCTGTTGGCGCTANAAGCAGGGAAATTAGAGTTCAGAGTTCTCGCAGTAGAGAGAACTCACAGTGATGGAAAAGAAATGGCAGCCAGCCTTATGATGCATTTGCTGTCAGATCAAAAGTAAGAGGGTAAAAAAAGGCAGAGGCACGACTAGGTGAAACCATAGTACACAAGTACTACTGTGTGGCTTGCCTCAGTTTGTATTATGGCAGGGGCTGGTGGGGTTCAAGGAAGCAGAATTGAGGATTAGACTGCTGTAGGAGCGCCGGGTAGAACACAAGCTCATTCCAACCAGGCAGAGAGCTTGGGGTATAGATCATGGGAGTCTGGTAAGGGTCTTTTCTTTTAAAATATATGCTGCTGTTATCATGGGCATTTGAGGTAATGTGGTACTTGAGCTTGGAGATCAGCAGCAGTTTATATTAATCCCTGCCATCTACATCTGTCTTGAGAAGGATTACACAGCATGGTAGTTAGTGTGAGGGCCCTGAGTGCATCCCCTGGGGGTTTGGCTCCCTGGGCTCAGAGCTAACTAAGATAATTGTGCAGGTGTCCAGTGTTGAAGGGAGCTCTTTGAGCAAGCTCTGGTAAAAGCCCCAGTGAGGGTCTGTCATGCTCTTTCTTGTAAACTGAGGCTCTTGCCCTTGGTCTCCACCTGGGTTACCTTGCAGCTGTGTTGCAACCATGCCTGTGCAATGTACCCTGTTTATGTGGACCTTGGCCTGGGGACTTCAGCCAATGACTTGACCTCGGATCTGCCTTATCATTACTGACGTGCCCAGCAGCCCCAAGACTCTTGGCTGAACCTGCATACCACCACCAGATATGCTCTCCTCTTGCTTGGATATCATGGGACTGTGCCTTTGCCAGTGTGACCACTGCCCCATGCCTGCTTTCCTGCCACCCCCTTCTCCAGGCTAACCTCCCCCCATGGAGCAGCTGGCCCAGCTGATCAATGCGTACATCCCTGATGCTGCTTGTGATCTTGCTTTGGCTGTCACCAACACAGTGAAACCACAATGGGAAATAGAGTTGTCTGTCTGCAGAGAATGTATTGATCAGGCAGAATATAAAGGAAGCAGCTCTGACATATTATAATGCAAAGCAGTGATGGGCAGCATTCCTGCACGTATGTGCCACATACCGAACTCTTAATGTGTGCTAGAGCCATGAGGGATGTCTCTCACACTGAAGAAGACCATGGGAACAGAGAATTTTAGGCAGATGGTCTTAATGACTCCCCATTACTCCTAACATGTCACTCTGGAGGGAGCTGTCCTAGAGGTGGAGAGGGATCTCATGGTAAGTCAGAGGGACTGGTCCCTGCAGTCACCCTTCTTCCCATAGCTGATGATCCAGGTTACACAGCAGACCTTGTAGCAGGACATTCTCTGTTCTGTTGCACATTTGATACTCACACAGGAGCCATTCTCAGAGCTGAAAGTGAGGTTCAAGAGCAAAGGTTTTCTCGCCCGTGATGGAAAGAAGGTGGGCTTGAGCTATCTGTTCCCAGGGTGGGCTGAGAAGTGATTGTATTCCTGTGACTACCAAAAGATATGGGATATTTGTCTTGAAGACCCTACAAGTTGAATTCTTGCCCCCTCTGTCTGTGCCTCACCTTGTGAGGTCAGTGATCATATTGCAGCTTGTTGCTAAAGGGCTCGCAAAAGTCATACTTACTGTGCGCTTCATTCCTTTCTTGTCACCTAGATTGGACTAGGACTTCTCTGCTTGCTGTGGTGGTGCAGGTAGTGCTGCAATGCTTTGGTAAAAGAGCATCTCTTGGTGCAACACAGTGTCTTTGGGAGAGCTAAGATTGCACATATCACTACCTGGAGGACGGGGTTGGGAGGTGCTAGGGGACAAGAGGCAAAGTGTTATGGGCTGGGCTGAAATGCCCCTGAAGAACAGGGTGAACAGGTCTAGGCATGCCAGAAATGCCCTGAGCTTTCTCAATAATGATCCCAAGTGGCTGGGTTCTGCTGCTGAACGTGTACCCTGGGCAGGTGTCTGTTGCTGCGATGAGCACCCTTCACCTTGCTTTAAGCATTGTTGCTAAGGTGCTGCTACAGTTGATAGCAATATGAATCCCAGCAGAGCACAACCCTCCCTAAGAAGCTGGGTAATGCTTGGGAGGATGATGTTTTGCTGGCAACGCTGTTGGCGCTAGCTGGCTTGAGGCCAGTGTCTGCATTTATGGTGATGGTATATAGAGGTACCTGCAAAGGGAATGAGGCAGAAGTCTTGTTTTGACATCTCAAGGCTTTAATAAATTTTGGAGGTTTGCCTAGGCAGGATTAAACTTGGCTACAAGATAGACATTTCTAGGCAGTCAGGTTTTAACTAAAATGCTTCTCACTACTGTTAGTTTCGTAGTATAAACCCATTTTAAATGCCAACTTGCTTGCCTAATGCACAGGAGGAAAAGAAACCGTACAGAGCAGGGTGACTTATGAGCAGCTGAAGTTTGGATGTAGCTACTGTTATACCCTGCAGCCCTCGCTCTCATTTCTTATAGAATATAAGGCAGAGCCTTAGCTTTGGGATGTGGTGTAGCCTATGTGTCTTCTGGTGGGTCTTCTACAAGAGCCTAGGGTGAGAGAAATAATGATGCTGTGCCACTGCAAAGACTTGTACTTCTTACTGATCAGGTTTGAAATCTATGTTATGGTGGAGCAACATGGGTAATTTGGATGTAGATAAATGGAGAGACAATGAGATGAGGAGGCAGATGACATGGAGACACGGGGTGTCTTGTCAGAGGTTATGTGGATGCTCACAGCTGCAGAGTGACCAAAGATGAACTCAGATCCTCTGTATCAATGTGTGATGGACTTCCAGAGCAGAGGTGGGGGGATCAGGGCAGAGATGTGGTTTCCTTTAGGTTCTAGTTGGGGAAGTCAACTTAATTTTGCTCTGCTTGCTATACTAGGGCCAACCCCTTCAAAACCAAGTTAATCTGTGGGAGACATCACAGCCTGATGATGGATAGATACCTCAGGGCAGGCAGGAAACCTGATGTGACTAATGCAAAAAGTGAGAAAACACTTCCCACAATGACAATGAGCTTCTTCCCTCCCTATAGTCATTCTCTAGAGAGAGCGAGTCAGGCACTCTTGCCAATTCAGGATGTTTTGGTTGCCTAGGTTGCTCTTGGTTTTGCCCCTAGTAGATAGGAGAGGGAGAGAATACAAAAATACAAATAACAAACTCAAGGCCCTGCTAATATTCTCTAGGAGCCTTTGCACAGAAACCTTGGAGACAGCTCCTGGATGGTGTCGAGCCTCCTTCCCAAACCCCAGGCCTCTCAGCTGCTGCCCTGGGAGCCCTTGGCAGCCTGCTGTTTGCTCCCAGAGCAACAGGGTGCTAAAACGCACTGGCTCACTTTGATTTATCCTCCCCCTTCCCAGCCCTCTGTTGCAGGGTGACAGCAGTAGGGAACTACTCTAGAGGGTGATTTTGCAGGAAGCAATGTAGTTTGACTTATTTATTTGCAAGCTCCACTCAGCAGCAGCTTGATGTGTATAGGCTGCCGCTGACGTGTGCCACCAGCTCCGCTTATTAGAGAACGAGTGCCGATGTAGTTGTTGGGCTCCCGGAGCGATGAACCCTGCTTTTGCAAGCAAGATGGATTTAAATTTTTTGCAGGTGTTTTGGGAATAGCCTAAAGCACCTTGTCTCAGTGTCTCTGGGAGCCAGGCAATGATTACAAATCGATGACTCCTCTCCACGAATAATTCATTGTTAACCTAGGAGTTTAGCTCTCTCCATTCCTAACTCAAGCTCTTGTAGCACCTCAGAGTGTCTTATTCTTAACTCATCAAATAGCTATTGATGTAGCAGAGGAGGAGAGGAAGGACANAGGTTTTCTCGCCCGTGATGGAAAGAAGGTGGGCTTGAGCTATCTGTTCCCAGGGTGGGCTGAGAAGTGATTGTATTCCTGTGACTACCAAAAGATATGGGATATTTGTCTTGAAGACCCTACAAGTTGAATTCTTGCCCCCTCTGTCTGTGCCTCACCTTGTGAGGTCAGTGATCATATTGCAGCTTGTTGCTAAAGGGCTCGCAAAAGTCATACTTACTGTGCGCTTCATTCCTTTCTTGTCACCCAGGTTGGGTAGATACATTGAGGACTTCTCTGCTTGCTGTGGTGGTGCAGGTAGTGCTGCAATGCTTTGGTAAAAGAGCATCTCTTGGTGCAACACAGTGTCTTTGGGAGAGCTAAGATTGCACATATCACTACCTGGAGGACGGGGTTGGGAGGTGCTAGGGGACAAGAGGCAAAGTGTTATGGGCTGGGCTGAAATGCCCCTGAAGAACAGGGTGAACAGGTCTAGGCATGCCAGAAATGCCCTGAGCTTTCTCAATAATGATCCCAAGTGGCTGGGTTCTGCTGCTGAACGTGTACCCTGGGCAGGTGTCTGTTGCTGCGATGAGCACCCTTCACCTTGCTTTAAGCATTGTTGCTAAGGTGCTGCTACAGTTGATAGCAATATGAATCCCAGCAGAGCACAACCCTCCCTAAGAAGCTGGGTAATGCTTGGGAGGATGATGTTTTGCTGGCAACGCTGTTGGCGCTAGCTGGCTTGAGGCCAGTGTCTGCATTTATGGTGATGGTATATAGAGGTACCTGCAAAGGGAATGAGGCAGAAGTCTTGTTTTGACATCTCAAGGCTTTAATAAATTTTGGAGGTTTGCCTAGGCAGGATTAAACTTGGCTACAAGATAGACATTTCTAGGCAGTCAGGTTTTAACTAAAATGCTTCTCACTACTGTTAGTTTCGTAGTATAAACCCATTTTAAATGCCAACTTGCTTGCCTAATGCACAGGAGGAAAAGAAACCGTACAGAGCAGGGTGACTTATGAGCAGCTGAAGTTTGGATGTAGCTACTGTTATACCCTGCAGCCCTCGCTCTCATTTCTTATAGAATATAAGGCAGAGCCTTAGCTTTGGGATGTGGTGTAGCCTATGTGTCTTCTGGTGGGTCTTCTACAAGAGCCTAGGGTGAGAGAAATAATGATGCTGTGCCACTGCAAAGACTTGTACTTCTTACTGATCAGGTTTGAAATCTATGTTATGGTGGAGCAACATGGGTAATTTGGATGTAGATAAATGGAGAGACAATGAGATGAGGAGGCAGATGACATGGAGACACGGGGTGTCTTGTCAGAGGTTATGTGGATGCTCACAGCTGCAGAGTGACCAAAGATGAACTCAGATCCTCTGTATCAATGTGTGATGGACTTCCAGAGCAGAGGTGGGGGGATCAGGGCAGAGATGTGGTTTCCTTTAGGTTCTAGTTGGGGAAGTCAACTTAATTTTGCTCTGCTTGCTATACTAGGGCCAACCCCTTCAAAACCAAGTTAATCTGTGGGAGACATCACAGCCTGATGATGGATAGATACCTCAGGGCAGGCAGGAAACCTGATGTGACTAATGCAAAAAGTGAGAAAACACTTCCCACAATGACAATGAGCTTCTTCCCTCCCTATAGTCATTCTCTAGAGAGAGCGAGTCAGGCACTCTTGCCAATTCAGGATGTTTTGGTTGCCTAGGTTGCTCTTGGTTTTGCCCCTAGTAGATAGGAGAGGGAGAGAATACAAAAATACAAATAACAAACTCAAGGCCCTGCTAATATTCTCTAGGAGCCTTTGCACAGAAACCTTGGAGACAGCTCCTGGATGGTGTCGAGCCTCCTTCCCAAACCCCAGGCCTCTCAGCTGCTGCCCTGGGAGCCCTTGGCAGCCTGCTGTTTGCTCCCAGAGCAACAGGGTGCTAAAACGCACTGGCTCACTTTGATTTATCCTCCCCCTTCCCAGCCCTCTGTTGCAGGGTGACAGCAGTAGGGAACTACTCTAGAGGGTGATTTTGCAGGAAGCAATGTAGTTTGACTTATTTATTTGCAAGCTCCACTCAGCAGCAGCTTGATGTGTACAGGCTGCCGCTGGCGTGTGCCACCAGCTCCGCTTATTAGAGAACGAGTGCCGATGTAGTTGTTGGGCTCCCGGAGCGATGAACCCTGCTTTTGCAAGCAAGATGGATTTAAATTTTTTGCAGGTGTTTTGGGAATAGCCTAAAGCACCTTGTCTCAGTGTCTCTGGGAGCCAGGCAATGATTACAAATCGATGACTCCTCTCCACGAATAATTCATTGTTAACCTAGGAGTTTAGCTCTCTCCATTCCTAACTCAAGCTCTTGTAGCACCTCAGAGTGTCTTATTCTTAACTCATCAAATAGCTATTGATGTAGCAGAGGAGGAGAGGAAGGACAAGAAGATGGAGGCGTGGCTGGGCAGCAAATGGGATGCAGTGTTTCTAAATGGGAATGGAGCACCTTGGGGGTGAGGTGTAGGCTAGGGAGCAATGCTGCCAGCATGACCCAGTATCCTCTCTGATCCAGGGCACCCACAGATGTCCCTGCTTAGCTGGAAAATGGCCCATATTTTTGCCTGGCTGGGCACGAAGGGGCAGGGGGCGGGGAATAGGGGAAAAAAAAACCCCCAACCTGTGCCCAGCCAGACTAAAGCAGAGGTTATTTAGCAGGCCAGGGGGCAGGTTTTAATCATCTCGAACATCGTGGAACAGTCTAGTCTTAATAATAATGTATAGCACTTATCACTTTTACATGGTCTAAGCATTTTGCAGGCATTAACTGGGAGCTGGGACTACTTTGGAGCTGGCACCACATTCTCTCCCAGGCTTAGCAGAGATGTAAGGGTTCCAAGATTTCCATAGCCTGCCTCCATTCAGTGGTGCATCTTTCCACCTACAGCTCTCTTCCAGCCCTTTGTCCCTCCTCACACATTTCCTCTCAAAACTGGAGTACGATGCCTAAGCAGACTTGCTTTAAAACTGCAGTCATGTAGTGGCTGGGGAGGTGGCTATTTCACCAGCAGATAGAGTAAATAATCACTACTGCCAAGCAGGTCAGCTAGGTAGGGAATTGATCCTGTTTCACAAGTGAGGTAGCTGGTACAGAAAGGATGGCTAACTGCTAGAGCTGGGAGCCCATTTCCTGGCTCCAGTGTGCTTTTCCTGGCCTTATGGTGATATTTCCAGAGCCAGGAAGCTAAAGGACCTGGATCCTCGGTACCGTCAGAAATGCTCCTTGGTTTGGATTTGGCTTACACGAAATGGATTGCCCATACAGGAAACACAGTCAGGTCTGCAACACCCCTAGATCCAGCCTCTGCTGGGTTCATCATCACTCTTATATCATCTACACCCACTGCAGGGCTTTCATCAGGGGCTTAGGTCCACAGTGACACACAGCATGCTGATCCTTCGTGCACAGGCTACAGCAGAAAGATGGACTCTCCAGGATGCTGCAAAGCAGTGTGATACACCCAGATGAAAGACGAAGTGAAAAGCACACGTCTGCAAGCCTGATGGCGTGGCTGCCGCTGTAGTCCTTGCTGTGGTCCTGCACCCTGCTGCTGGGGACTATATCCGTGCTCCCCTTTGAGCCGCTGCTGCTGCAGGGGTCTGAATGGTGGGAGCAGACACCCAACTGTGACAGAAGATGTGGGAGGGAGAAGTAGGGAAACATGCTGGGGCTGTTGCTTCCGAGAAGCTCTAAAGGACTGAAAAAGAACTGGCTTGCATGGGGAACTGAAATTGAACAAAAAGGAATTCACTGAGAAAACTGAAAAAAGTGGTAGCCACCAGCTATATAAAGCTTCTTATGCATCTGATGTGCAGCTGGGCATAAAGCAAGGATGTGCCTGCAGTTTGCACAGATGTAACCATGACAGCTTTGAAACAGGGCTTTTGGACACTTCCAGGTACAGCTGCAGCAGCCAAGAAGACAGCTAGAAGCCACCCAAGATAACAGGGAATAGATGGAACATTTGAGGAAGGAGCAGTCATGACTGGTGCGCCTATCAGTCCTAGCTAAATAGCAAGCAGGACCAGAGCCAAGGGTTTTAAGATTATTTCAGGAGCCAGTCAAGACTGGACAGGAACTGCAATCACAGTCTCATAGACAGACACACAGAGCCATTACACAACCTCCAGCCAGGCTACCCACTCCTCAGCAAGAATTCAAACTAGCCAAGAGATGCGTTGGCATGGAAATGACCCCAGTAACATTCCTTGTTGGTCCTTTACACAGGGCAAGCCTTCCTATACCATGCCTTATTTCCTAGGGAGGTCTGAAGCCAGAGCTGTAAATGCTCGCAGGCACTAGGGGAACCCAGATCCTCCCACAAACAGAGCTCTTGGCTGATGGCTTCGTTTGTCCTTTCCTCCCTCCTTCCACCCTCCATGTCCAGATGGATCTAGCTAAAAGCAGCTGTGGTCTTATTTCACCAGTGCTGGGTCCCCACGATTTTTGTTTTCAGAGTGTGTACCACATTTTAATAGAGAGACAAGCATCTCAAACACCTTATTTCCTAGCATAACTTTTGAAACATCTGTACAGCACTCTCCTGGCAATGGCTGCGATTGCTTGCATGAAAAAGTCCCATTAAAGAAGTGTTTTAGCACTGGGCTTTAGTTTTGTTTTTCAAACTCTATTTGATCAGATCAACCAGTGCTGCAAATCCCTGGTGTGCTCTGGCAGGCATTTCAGAGACCGCTGCCTAGCTCTGAGCTGCTGCTTGAGGTCCTTTGCACAGCATTTTAACCCCTCTTGATGCTCGTCCCTGGAAACCTGTCTTTAGCACCCTACTGCTTACTGAAGAGACAGTTTTTTAACTGCTTAGCTTAAATTTGGTTTTATGGTCCTAATGCCAGACTTTACTACTCCAAAATAATTAGAGCAAATCCTTTCCTTCACTTATATTATTCCCTTGAAGGTATTTGTAGACAGAGTGCTTGTCCTTGCAGATCCATCCCTTTTCCACACCACATGCTTCCCTTTGCAGTTTTCCCTCACACCTCCTTGCGCTGCTTCCATCAATTATGCAGAGTATTGCATAGTTGGGCCATCTTTCCCCTCCTCTGATCCCCCTTTAGGAGCAGGATCATCTTAGGACTCCAGACAAACCCCATCCTGCTGAGGAGTGGGCAAGGGGCTGCAGCCACCTTACAGACACACTACCCCACCTAGGGTTTGGAGGGCACTGGGGGATGCTGGCTGTATAGATACTAGGACTAAAGCTGGTGACAGCAAAGGGTGAAGGGACCTGGAAAGGAGGGAAAGCTGGTGAGAGTTCAGCTGGGATACTCAGAGGAGCCTATCCACCTCACTTCCAATTCTCTGCAGTGATGCCAGCTAGTGAAATTTAGCATATTATTGGCCAAATTCTACTTTCTCTGCTTTGAAACAGTCTTTCTGACTACTGCGGGTTGTTTTAAATAGCTCTTGGCTTAAAAGAGCTTTCTTTTTATTAAATAAATTAAAATATTTTAGATTTTGATTAAATTAAACCAAATGGACTTTGTTCTCCACTGGAAGCTGTTTATGTAACATCTGCTTTAAATAACTTTACAACTTAGTCCATTCAACTGTGCAAAATAAAATGGTAACGTTGCAACACTTGCTGGATGTTTGTGGTTTTTTATTTTAAATCAGACCATGCCCATCTCCACCTGATTTAATCCCCAGGAAGAAGTTTAGCCCTGTGTGCCCAGCACAGCCCCAGTGTGGCTGGCAGGATTGACATCTGCCTGGTTCACACAGCTGGCAAAGACTGGGCAAAGTTATTTAAAACTATTTCTACAAATTACTGCTTTCTTGGATGAAACACCATTAGTAAGTAGAGTTAGCAGTGCTGTCACATTAAATGCATGGTGTTCTACATCTCATTAGACACCCAAGCTCATAGGTATTCCTAGGACAGCCTGTACAGGGAACACACGCCGAGGCATTTCATCCATGATATTCAAAAGCTGTGTGTGCATATCAGGCTATGCAGGAGGGCTGCACAAACAAGCAGGCGATGACGGATTAAAGAGTCCACCTCTGTTCTGTGTGGGAACTGGAGAGGTTCCCATGGGTTACCCCACTGTTTCGCCCCCCCCCCTTCCTCCCCCTTAGTTCCCAGTCCAGCTCCCTTCAGCCGCTTGCCTGGGCGCCCGTGTCCTGCTTTCTCATAACCTCCCCTGCCTCCTCCTCCTCTTTATATATTCATGAAGCAGCAGGGACGGGGATAAATAAAAGCTGAGCAAGCCAAAGCGACAGCACAGGAAGAGGAACTGTCTGCACTGGTGGGTTCCTCGCTCTGCACCGCCAGGACGGATCCTGCCTCTTTATCTTTGCTGGGACAGTGCCAGCTTGCAAGAGAGATAACTGTTCCCTGCTCTTTCTCAGGCAGCAGCTGGATGCGCTCTGGATGCAAGGAGGAGGAAAGTTAACAGTAAGTCAGTCTCACCAGGGATAAGATAGCACCTTCTAGGATGTTTCTTCTCTAAGTTCAGAGCCAGGCCCGACACAGGGCTGCATCTATATCCCCCCTCCCAGTTCCCAGCAAACAGCTATCCCATCACATCTTTGTCTTCTGGGACCCACTGATGGGGCAGAGGCTGAGGGGCTGGAGGCACCGCGGGTGGAAGAAAGGTTGGAAGCAGAAAACTCATGCGCAAGCAGGGACTTACTATGTTATTCACAGGGGACTATTTCAAAACGTTGAGCCTTTCTCCAGCCTGCTTTGGTCTGACGGATTGGCATGGAAGGTCACTGAAGCCTGGTGTTGAAGGATTATATTGCAGCTGTGCTTTTTTTTTTTTGGAAGGGCAGAGTTCTCAGAGTTCATATGTGCCTGTCTCCTGTGATCTCTTACTACTTCCACAGTCTCCCTTCCATCCTCTTTCCTCTGGGGTTGCAAGAAATAGACCCACCTCTATCACTGCAGAGGAAGCAAAGGGTTTTCAGCCCATAAATGAACCCCTCCAGTATCTGGAATATACTATAGAGGTGCAAAAAGGTTTGTGACTGTAGGGAATAAGGATCTGATTAGTTCAGGTGAAAACACAAAATCACCTCATGTGCTACGGCCCCTGCTTCCCTCCCTGAGATGCCTGCAGCATGGCTGGCACCTTGTCACCAGCATCCCTATTCTGAGAGGGCTCCATCCCAGCTTGCAAGCCAGAGTCCTGACCTTACCACTCCCTCATTCCAGGGCAAGACCTTTGCCAGATTTCAGGTCTGTGGGATGTGCTACAAGCCTGATCTGGGAACCAACATCTCTCCACCTCACCCGCAGTCTTGCTGCATACAGACAGCACCATGATGAATGTGTGAATGCGTAGTCCTAAACACAGGGGAGACAGTATCAGATGGTCCTCTACACTGCTTCTGCAGGACGGGCCAGCAGTTTGACACCCCAATGGGTCACTATTAGAATGTCAAATCCTGACCTATGCTAGTGCTCCAATTTTTCTTTTATCCCCCCATCAGGTGCAGCACCAAGATGAACCCTCCAACTGTGCAAAGCATAAGGTTGGCATACCTTCTCCTGAATTTGGCTTCCCTCTGCCTTCCCATTCCACTCTGGAAGGACCGGGACTCCCTGATGCAGGAGGAGAAAGCCCATCAGACAGGTGGCAATTTAGTGCTGAGTATAGAGGAACAGCAGCTCAGTACAAAACTTGTAAACCTCAAGAAGAAGGAGGTTGCAACAGCCATGGCTACAGGACAGTTTCCTCCAAGCATGCACTTCTTTCGGGCAAAAAGCCTCATTGATCAAAGCAGAGTATTCAGCATCTTAAAGCGCATGCCAAAAGGTAGGTTTGACCTGAGGGTTACTCATCTTCATCCTCCTCTTGCATTTTGCTTTCTATGTCAGAGCTGGGACAAAGCAAAAGGAGATGTGGCAGACCTTTGGTTGCAGGCAAGCTTACAAGAACAGTAAATCAATGTTTGCTGGGTTCCAGGAAGAGCCCTGCCTCTCAGCTTGGGTATGGGGCAGGGGGAGAGAGAGGAAGAGGGGGATGGATTGGATGAATACATATTTCCAGCAATTGTAGCATTTACTATAACTTACAATATAGATCCTTCAGCCTTTCAAGTGTGGAGAAAGGGCAGAGGAAACAAAGACAACAAGACATCACAAACACTCATTTGTACAGCATGTTCCAGACAGGGTCTTTCCTTTTTCCACACATGCCACAGACACATTACCAACCTTGCCTTAGGCTCACTTCTTAGCCAGAAGTGCTATATCCTCTAATAAGTTTTTGTGTAGGTGGTTCCATAGCAGGCCTGAAAGTCTACTGGAAAAGTCTGGGGACAACAGAAGAGGTTCTACCTCCAACACCACATGTTTTTTTACATTTGGATGGAAGTCAGAGTCTGTGTTGATGTGACCTGCAGAATAGGGTATAAAAACTACTGTATTCTGTCACTTGGCGTTCCTTAATTAGGTTCTGTTCCGTGCATTTCTAGGAGACTTCCTCTTACAAGGGCAGGCATTTCTCCTCTTGTCTTTAGTTTAGAGATTTCACTTCTTCACTGTCATGCAGCAAGCCATGAGCTAATGAGCTGCTATGCCCTATACTAAAAGGGTATGGCACATACAGTTTAAAGCATTTGGAACATCCAAGTGACAGGGGACAGGACAAGAGGGAACAGCCTCAAGCTCTGCCAGGGGTGATTTAGGCTAGACATTAGGAGGAAGTTTTTCACACAAAAGGTCATTGGGCATTGGAACAGGCTGCCCAGGGAGGTGGTTGATTCACCTTCCCTGGAGGTGTTTAAGGCATGGGTAGACGAGGTCCTGAGGGACATGGTTTAGTGTTTGATAGGAACAGTTGGACTCAATGATCCGATGGGTCTCTTCCAGCCTGGTGATCCTATGATTCTAGGTGAAACAATGCCATGAGATTGTCCGATGCCTTCACTGTGCCACCTTGGGTGTCCTCTGATGAGCAGGCGTTTGAAAGTTCAGTAACCCAGCTTGTGATGAAAAGGAGGAGAGGATCTTTTTAGCTAAGTGGGAATCCAAGCCACTTGGGCTGCATAGCAGGAAGCCTGTTGTCTCTGTCCCTGAGCCACTAGCAGTTCAGCAGAGAAGCAGGAGGCTGATCATAGGAAGAAGGCCTTGAACTTTAACTGACTAGTCTCTCTTTCTGCATGTCAGTTCAGTAAGGAATGATTTGAATAAGGTGCCTTCTTTAACTAAAGATAGGATAGAGTTGCAGCAGATGCTGACAATACCCCTGTGACTTTGAATACTGTAACCACATTTGCATGCTGTCTTTCTTTAGATGCAGATTCCCATGGCCTCATGCATGTAGCTGCCTGGAAACAGGCTGGTGGCCTGCTTTGGAAGATTTGGTAGTCAGCTTCTCCACAGAACCATTTTTCAGTTGCAAGGCTGTGATACTGGTACATGGATAAAAGCCATTTTCCTCACTTCCCAGCTTCTCCCTACCAGGGCTTCTAGTGCCCAATGAGGATCCCTGGCTTGCAGCATTCTGATCTGTTACTGTTAGTGACTGGGATGTCAGAGTTGCCATTACCCTCTCATTGCCAAATTGAATAGTAAGGAATCTAAAAGTAACCCTCTCTTCCATGGGGTATCTTTGCAATCAAAGAAGAATCAAAAGAACACAAAAACCCTTTTAAACCCTGGATATGCTGAAATTGGTTCTCAAACTCTGCAGGATGTGTAAGCTTTTAAGGTCAAGATCACATCCTTGTAACTACTTGAGCAGAACCTAGCCTTAGCGGCCTCAGTCTTGATCAGAACCCCTGGGGAATTACTGTTGTTTCAAGCACTGCCATGATTTATATTGCTGCTCACATAGGAAAGAGGGTGGCATTGCCGGTGACAGGAGGGTCAGATCCAGGCAGCTGTGGCATCCCCATTCTGCCACACTAACTCTGATGAGAGCAGTAGCCACAGCTGCTCAACATCTTCACAGTCAGACCCTCTGTGACGAGAAATTATAGACTTTATATTAGGCCACTACAGATTTTAGTCTTGAAATTTGTCTAACATTGCGTGCACACTGGTCTCGTGTTCTGTTCCTCTTACTCAAGTTATCCCTTTACCTTTAAGGGCATCAAAACTATTTTGACTATGAGGTCTCTCCCAGACTAATAAAATATATATTGGTAAGACTTTACCTTTCAGAGTATCTTCCCTTACAAAGGGGTGAAGTTTAGCTCAAGTACCAATAATGTAAGGACTCTGAAGAAAAAAAAAAAGATTTTAGCAAAACAAAAGCATGGGCTGAGGACGATGAACATGCAGAGGACACTTCCTACATCAGGAAGACTGTCATTTGCTAACAAACTGCATAATTACAGGGCATCCTAAGAGGTTCTTCATGCTAGCCAGCAACAGCTGTAGGACATAAGTGAGGATGCTTTTGATAAGGGACAGAAGTAGAGGATGCTTCTGCATCTGAGTGTAATTCCCCAGTGTGTCATGATCTGGGATTTTGGTGTACGCCAGAATTGCTAAGAGATGAAAGAAGAAACACAGACTAGATGTAAATATTGAGGCTAGGATTCAAACAGCTTAGATACAGAGGCTTTCTTCAGGTCTGCTAGTCAGCTAGTATGGCTTATGAACTGCAGCCCACTGTGCGAGTTCCTCTTTAAATCAGTGGGGCTTGAGCCAGCTCACAGCAAAGTCTGTCTGAAAGACCTTTAATAACTCTGAGCATTTTCCATCCCAGTGGAGAAGCAGAGCTCCCTATTGATTTCCTCCCTCCCTCTGCTCCCAGGGAGTTGTCACGCTCTGCCTGCCCTGTGTTTGATGTGGAGGAGGCCACATCCCCCAGCATGGGGGAGACAGAACAGTCGCTCCATCTCTCTGCTATGAGAGGTCATTCACAGCTATGTAGAAGCATTTCCAGATGCCTCTGGATGGGCAAACTCAAACTATTATCACATCAAAACTCCGTGCCTTCTTTTCAGCTGCCTTATCTCATTAGGATATACTTTTCTTCCCACCAGGTGCTGTCTTACACCTGCATGATTACGCTATCCTGAACATGGACTGGCTGGTGTACAATGCCACCTACCTCCCCAACTGCTACATCTGCTTCACCCACATGGGCACGGTTCGGTTTCGCTTTTCCAAGCCTCACCCTCCTCACCCAGTGCCAGCCCAGTGCTCCCAGTGGGTTTTGCTGGAGACTTACCGAAAACAGCTGCACAACGTGACTGAGTTTGATAGTGGGTGAGTGAAGAATAGTTGCAAGCCTGTCAGTTCTTCATAATAGCATTGTATAGCTGGCAGGATCACTGTAGTCCAGCTTTCCCATTTACTTGCTGCCCTGGAAGTGGGGAATTCTGTTTAAGGCTGTATAATTAGAACAAGGAAATGGCAATATAAGAATTTGAAGGCTGCAGCATTAGGTATACCAGAGTTAGAGATTATAAGGACTGAAGTTCTCTGTGAATCCTCACTCTGGTCCTCTGCACAGACGTGTTGAAAATGGTTGTACCAAGTGAAAGGACAAGAGGGAATGACCTCAAGCTCCGTCAGGGGAGGCTTAGGCTGAACATTAGGAAAAAAAAAATTCACAGAAAGGGTCATTGGGCACTGGAACAGGCTGCCCAGGGAGGGGGTTGATTCACCTTCCCTGGATGAGGTGCCGAGGGACATGATTTAGTGTTTGATAGGAATGGTTGTACTCGATGATCCCATGAGTCTCTTCCAACCTGGTGATTCTATGATCTATGTGACCTACTCCAACCTCCCCATAGGACATGAGCTGAACATACTCCCAACATTTGGGACCAGGCTGCATGCTGAAAGACTTTGCTGCATTCATTGGGGTACCCGGGAATAGGATGAGGAAGTCAGGCATCTGAGGAACAGGCTCTTCCCAACAGCAGCCAAGTCATTTGTAAAGTTAATCTTGATTCAGAGTAAGAAGCTGGGAAAACTACTAATGCTCATTATTCCACTAGCAAAAAATCCCCAAAGCGGCAAAAAATTGGAAAAACAAAAACCAACCCCAGCCCAGCCTCCTCCTCCAAACACCATTCTTGTTTCCTGAGGTCTGCCTTTGAAACCCCACCATGCTGAAGCACAAGGCACTAAGACCCAGCAGGACCCTCAAGCATCAGGAACTAGGACTTTCCCTCCTAGTCTCAGACAAGCTGTTAGGTCTCAGCCTGGGCGCTGGCTGAGCCAATGAACCCTACGCACCTTGCCTGCCTGGTGGCATTTCCCCCTCAACACCCTCCTGAGAACAAAGCTTCTCCCCTTACAGGCAAGTCCTCCTAGAGCCTCCCAGGAGCTCACACCTCAGAGTGCTTCCCCAAGGCATCTCTTGCAGGAGCTCCCCTCCCTTCAGGCAGCTTCTACCTTAAATTCTGGCAGCCTTTTATCAGGACCAGGTGTTAGTTGGCTGGGAGGCAGACACCTACCACTTAATCACTTACAGGTGGGTGGGAACAGCCTGGCTCCCCCTTCAGCCAGTGGTGGCAGGAAAAGGGAGCCCTGTCTCCGCATCCAGGGGCCATTGATCCTGGGACAAAGCCCTGCTGAAAAGGCCAAGAGGAAAGGCCAGGAGGAAGCATGTAGTTCTGCATGATGTGGGGGTGGGGTGGGGTGGAAAGAGCACTCTAAATAATACATGAAGTCAGACACTGAGTGATGAGGACAAAGGAAAATATTGAGTAGCGATCCATTCGGAGGGCACTGCCATCCATGGTGCTCCAGGGGGCTGGGGTCCCATGGCAAAAAATAGTATGAGGTGTCATGTAATTACAGACAATACTGCCATGCCAAGACAGGAGGAGAAAGCTGGATTAAGGTAACATGGGTGACCCTAATTATGGCATTTCCCAAGTGAAACTTCATGGATTTTACATAGCACTCTTTAGTGAAGTTGTGTGCTTTTAATAGAGACTTATTAACACTTAGGGAGCTGGTATCCCCTCCATGTGGAAGCTGTCTGGGCTCTGTGCCCTGCAGATCTGGGAAGAAGTACGTATTGGGAAGCTGAGGGGCTGCCAAACCTTTGGCATGGTATTATTTTCCCTCTACAACAACAACGAGGGGCAGGGCAGAGGAAGCTGACTCTCTGGGACACCTACCACCCTTCTCCTGCAGAGGCCTGGGCACTTCCAGAAGGGAAGGAGGAGGCAGTGGAGCTTTTGACCTTTTATACCTTGAGGCTTAACTGCCCTGACGTGTGATGAAAGAAATAAGATCCAGTGAAAAGTGACTTATCTACATCTTCCATGCAAAAAACTGGTTCTCCATTAGTTCCCTTCTATTTCTACTGGGAGTAACGATGAGGGAAAGGCTGTGGCACCAGCTCTCTTCAAACCCAGCAGGAGACCCATAAATAATGTGCAGGAGATTGGATCCTGAAACAGCTTCACTTCCTTAAAACCCAAGCAATTGCACTGAGTTTCTCGGAACTGTCTCAGGAGCAACCCTTTGTTATATTTGTTTTCCATCGTATTTCTGTAGCATGACATCCTTTTCTGGCTGAGTCTAGAGGTCATGGCACCCTGTACACCACAAAGGGTGGAGCTGTGCATTGTTTGGTTCTTTACGGTCCTGTTTGGGAACACAACGTATTTTCAGAGGCAGTGTTATCACTTTCTTCTTCTTTTGTATTACATGTTCTAGAATGTCTGGTAGCCACAAGCCAGAGCAGGACTTCCGTGTGGCAGACACTGCACAGGGACACAAGACGGACTCCACTGCAAGGGTGTCCATAGGGGTAGAGGGGAAAGCGAGGCAGAGACCAGTGAAGTGATTTTCCTCAGCAGACACCATCCTGGGTGCTCAGACTTACTCATTTGAGTATGCTGCCCTTCATTTCTTGCCCTTCTGTGCTCATCACCACAAAAATCACAGAGGAGCCATTGCACATAATGTGCAAACATATGAACAACAGCCACATTGAGGCACTTCCCCTTGTATTTTCATCTAATCCCTGGGTAGGAGTATAGGGGTTAGGAATGTTTTTTGGCTGCCTTGAAATAGGTCTCTAGCCAGGAATAGGCCCCAATCTGTTCTGCTTCTCAGTTTCTGGAAACTCTCCCAGCCTCTTGAACATGTGCATCCCAGGCTACCTCTTTCCTGCACTCCTCTTTGCCCTTGAGCACTGACAAGCTGAGAGAAAGCAGATGTCAGAGGAAGGAACGGATGGATAGTTGGGTGGTTTCAAGAAAGTATCGAGGGAATATGGCAGCAGAGAAGGGCTCTCATGCAAGACAGGGTGGATCAGCAAATGTGAAGGGAACAATAGAAATGTTTCCAAGAGGCTGCACCTCTGTAAAAGGTAAAAGCCTTACTGCATTCCTGTCTAGGAAGGGATGAGGGAGAGAGGTGGTTGCATTACTTTTCTGCTGCTTGCATTTTTAGGTCCATATGCAGACATATACATATGTGTTTGTGTTTCAGAAGGAAGTCTTTTTGTTTGTTTTCCTCAAAAGAAGGTTTAATCATCCCTATTCAAAACACACATCTTATAGGCCAAGAGCGTGGAGTGTTCACTTAGTGGTAACCTTCCAAAAGGATGCTGTTATGAGAGCCTGGAGACTGCAGGACGGAAGAGAGAGAAAGGAAGAAAATTTTGCTTTGGGACTTCCAAGAAAAAAATAATGCTCATTTACTTACTTCACAATCAATTATGATATAGGAAAATGCCATTTTTTTTTTCCCTCAAGATACAACAGAGTGGCCACCATTTCTAGAGAGAGAGCATGCCCCTAGGTATTTAAGCAAGTAGCAGTGATATTCCAGATATTTGTAAAATACCTCTGCACACCCCCACTGTCAGCAGCTCAAGGATTAAGGCCGTGCCCGGCAGTGCAGCTCTGGCGGCCCAGTGGAGCTCTCTATCACCAGGATGAAGTCATCTGTGAGGGAGCTGACACCATGGCTGAGGCTGCGGGGACAAGTCCCCTGGGCACTTATGGCTGCCTGGACTGCCATCACCTTCCCCTCCGTGTCCCCTGACTGCCTTATCTAACAGAAAAAATAGGGCAGTATGTGCATTAAAAGGGGAAAAAAAGAATAAAAACCCACTACAGAAACAAAGCACTCCACTCCTGCTACAAGTTTCCCCTTGGGGAGAAGAAGAGGGGACAAGAGAGGGAGAGAAAGCAAATGAACCACATGTGACAGATGTTAGTCACACTATTTAATGCACCACTGGAAGACATTCAGATACTATGGTGAGGAGAGGGGTATAATTACCCATTGAGAACAGAAAAAAGAAGCAAGAAAAATAATCCCTTTAAAAACCAGACAGCAAAACTGTTTGCTTCCGCATTATATGGCACAAGAAGGCAAAAGAGTTAGGAAAAAAAGCAATGGGAAAAGAGAAAGCAAAACCACAGTTGAAAATAAATAATCCTTAGCCGGTTGTTTTAGCTGTGCCCCTTTGGGCATATGCATTGCAATAGCATTGTTCAGTGCATATATGACATGACATGGAAGGCTATTTGTAGTCTGCACCTGATCACTGTTGACGCCTGTTCCAGAAAAGAAGCAAAAATGTTCTTACGAAGCTTTGCCTCATCTGCATGAGCTACTGATGGCAAAAGCCCCTGAACCCTTAGGAGATTATCCAGTTATCAAGGATGGATCACTATTACGCAATAAATCTTCAACAGTTATAAGGATCAATAATCAGTCTCAAAGGGAGGGGAACTATAAAAAAAGCACAATTTGATTTATGTGCTTTTAGGAGCAGGGCAGTGTGGGGATTTATTGCTGTTTCTAGCCCAAGAGCACAGGCTAAGTAAACAACCACAAGTTTGTACAGCTAGATTTGAAGGCAAGGGAGGGGAGCCCTGTGTGTGCTCGTTGCTAGAGGAGCCGTGGAGAAAGCGGTGGGAGCCCAACTAACCACCCATCCTTATCGGAAACAAAGCTGCGTGGGATGGCGAGAACGGGCTTGCACAGCCTTTTGATCCACAGGGAGGTTTTTCCCTTGGTGCTTGTAGGGATGGTGGGAACAGCCCTGCTCAGCTCTCAGCTTGGAGCAGGAGCTCTCTGCTGGCATGTAGGGCTGTGAGGAGCTGCCCTTCAACCAGGAGGGGGGCAAAAAAAATCTCTTTTCCTCAGCTCTTCCCATCTGAAAACTCCTCTCCTTTCCCCACTGAGCTGCAGCACACCCTTTCCACTGGTGACTGGCCTCCACCGCAGCTCTGGCAGCTGGATCGGTGCCTTCAAGATGCTTGTGGCTATTCCTTCCTGGTTCCTAGGGGGTTGGTGTGGTGTCTCCCACTGCTGCATGCTTCACACTGCCCACCCTGCCGTGGTCTAGCTGGATTCCTTTTGGTTGCATGGATTACTGAACAGTAGCTAGGGTTGCCCAGTGTCCTGCGATAATGGCACCAAAACCCCTATTGTCATGCGTGAGAGGGCAGAGACAAGTTGCTGTGGAAACCTTAACTCTGAATTTTCCTGACTGCCGAGCATTTAAAATATCATCCTTAACGTGATATGAGCATCTCTTTATATACAGTTTTGCTTCTAAAATTGTTCCCAACAAAGTAATTAAGAGAGTGAAGAAGAAATGAAACTGCAGCTGCTGGAAGAGGGTCCTTAGAGAGTGAAATAGCAGGCAAATACTGGGGGAACAGGCTTTATTTTATAGGCAGGATGGAGAGACTCAAAAAGTGATGTCCCTGTCCAGGATGTCTTAGTTTATGAGTTTGGACCAGATCACATTTTACATCTGTAGAAGGGAGGTTTTTAATTCCATCCACAGAAGCCTCTTGGAAGAAGATAATAAGAGCACAAATCAAACCCACACCATCCATATAACAGAGCAGAGCACTGCACAAGGACGGGGGCCAAGACATCAAACACAAAACATTATTAAAGATCAGTAGCTATTATCAAAGGGAAACAATATACTAGGATGAAAGATGAAGCATAGTCGAGGGTATTTCTATCTAAGCTTGCTTAGCCCCTGACGCTAGATAAACATCAGGTGTGGCCAGGCTGGCAACCCCACTTGCCTACAAGCAGCCACCTCTGTGGTCTGCTGCAATGGCTTCAGTTTGTCCCTCCAGGAATGAAGTTAATCACCCCCATATTGCCATTTCGACTTTGCCCATCAGTCTGAGAAATTCATTACAAACTCTTCTTCAGGTGGCCACCAGCTGAGGGAGGAGAGCTTGCCAGAGGCAAAGCTTCGGGTGGGATGAAGGCTATCGGCTTGTCAGAGGACAGCGTTGTGACACAGATGTGCATCCTGTCCTAAATGCAAGCTGTGACCCTCAAGTAGATAATTTTACAATTATTGGCTTCCTTAAACTCCACTTGATAAAACTACCCACCACCTCTCTGCATTTCAGAAAGAGGTTTATATGCCAGCTGAGTTTATGGAGGAAATAAATATGTTTCTGTCCCACTAAGGAAAAGCCAGGACTCGCAAGTCCTATCAGCTGTTTCCCAGCAGATAAATCTGAATAAGTTATCGGCAAGGCAGGCAGGATATCAGGTTTATTCCACTGGGGAGCAAAAGCATTTCTGATTCACAGTGATTTTCCCCCTGCTTATATTACATGACATATTTTGACAACAAAAAGGTACCAGGATAAGTTAAAGGCTTAGTAAGCAGGTTGATGGTGGCTCAGTACGTGGCATCTCCTGGAGACTAGGTCTGTCTTTAGGTGGTGAGAGAATAGTGGTTTGAGAGAATGTATTGCCCGCAGGAGTAACATACTAGCCTATTTTCGGATTAAGGATATCCCTGGGTAGCAGAGTGTAATTCTTATGGTACAGAAACATTATACTTGCTTTTGTAACTATATTACTCCAGGAGATTTTTACCTTCAAAAAAGGAAGGGGCAAGTTTTGAACACCTAGTCTTACCCTGTTTGCAGCTGAATTGTATTGTATGGCTTTCTACATGTGAGCTGTTACCTGTACTAGCCGTTAGAGGAGTAAAAGTAGGTGGCAGAAAAATGACCTGAATGTTTCCTAGTTGTACCACTCATCATTACGCCAATATGTACTGCGGTGCTAACAGACTCTAAGTTATCCCTTGGGCCCCTATTGTGGCAGGAAACGCTTTGCACCTTTTCTTGGTCCTGCCCAAAGTACACATGCCACCCTGCTGCACTCCAGAGCATGCAGGTGAGAGAATGTCACGTCCACAAAGCTTGGTCTCTGACAATAAAATTCACACCTATCTTGGAGGAATCCTGTTTCCTCCTGTACTGACCATGCAGCTGACAGCTGATGGTTTTTTGCCATTGACTTGATTGTTCTTCTCATTCTTCCTCTTCCCTTTACCATTTTCTACAGCTTGCTGAGAAACTTGACCCTGGTGACGGATGCCCCTGAGCTGGCCTACCCTTCTCAGTCTTTCATTTGGAAAAGATTTGAAGAAATCTTTCTCATTGCCTCTGGACTTATCTGCTATGCACCTGTGTTCAAGGCCTATTTCTACCAGGGGCTGCTGGAGCTCTATGAAGATAATGTACAGTATGTCGAGATAAGAGCTATCCTGCCTCCGGTACGTTTTTTTTGGCTTCTCTAATATTCTTTTAAATCCTTATTTCTACGTAAGTTTTCTCAAGCCCCATCTTGAATTTAGTTTTTGGATGTTTGCATACCTGCCCTTCTAAGAGTGCTACATAACCTTGATCATATTCAAAGGTCTTTGTTGGAGATTTGCATAGGCAAGGGCTTGAAAGGGAGAGATACTTTGTTCTTAATGGTTGAGGAAGATACCTACTGTGGCAACAGCACAAGATTTTATTGTACAGTCTGACCGGGAGCTGCATAAAAATCTGGCTGGTTGGGAAGATGCATTTCCATTGGTCTGCACCAGAATCACCTGTTCTGTGGCAGCTCTTCTGGAAAAAAATCCCATCTTGAACAGAGACTTATTCTGGACGATTTCTGTTATTTTAAACTGCTTATTTCAAAATGTCTTCTCTGAACAGGCTAGCAAACTGATTGGCAAAACATGGTGCTGCACAGTTTGTAGGCAACCTAACACTTTGGCTATGTGAAGTAAGAACTGCTCTTTTCATTGCCACTAGCACTAAAATGTGTTGGCAAGAGTTTAGACCTTCCTAAGGCACATATTCTGGAGTGGGTGACATAGTCCTACAATGTGAGGCTGCCCCGATGCCTTCCCAAGCACCAGCAGACCCTACCACTGTTCTTTGGCTATAACAGTTCCCACTTTCCCGGTGACAATTTCTATACTACAGCCATGATTTTTCCATACAGTTCTTCAGCCCAGGTCTGAGTGGGCAGCGTCGGGGTGGGAGCTCTGTCAGAATGGTAGATTCTTTGCCAAAATAAAGAAACATGGGGCTGCCGCTACTCACTACACTGTCCACATCCAAGGTCCTAGGAATCCATTGCAACAGGAATGAAGCTGCCGTGCAAGGTCTGTCCAGGGGCACCTGAAGGACCAGGTGATGGGCCATCCATAGGAACACAGGTACCACCTTGCTGCTGGCACAGCAGTGTCAGGTGGATGGAGCAGCCTCACTGATGTCCTGCCGGTGGCCCAATTCCCAAACGCGCCTGCCAAGAACTTCCTTCAGTCATTGCCCTTGCATGCAACGGCTGTCAGTCTCCAGCCAGCTGCAGATGAATGCCTGCACTGCAGCAACCACTGCTGCTGCCAGGCAGGCATCCATAGCCACCCTGGGAGCGAACAGGCAGGTGCTGTGACAAATTTGAAGTCTGATCTGGCTTTGTGCCTGCCTTAACTCCAACAGCTGGGGAGCAGGGCTGCCTAACCCTGCCCTGTTGTGGCTCGGGTTGGCCCCACAGTGAAACAGGGCACAGTGTCAGGGCTGCAGGCTGGCACTCTATTGTCCCTCAGACAAGAAGGGTGCATTGAAAAGAAAAAAAACCCTCAAAACTAAGGAGGGACAGAAGACCACAAAGCTTATATGTATCTTACTTTGCTGGTGTTGGTCATGAGCCAGTTGGTCTGAACTCAGTCACCATCTGTCTTTGGGGTACCTGGAAAGAGAAAACAACAGTAACGTCAAATTCCTGTGCTGTGAGACAGTGCGAGCACTGGCATCTCCCCAGGTCACACAGGTTTCCTGGCCAAGAGCATCTGTGATGATACAAGTGCGTGGGCCTGACTAGAAAATACCCTGCATTTACCGGCAGCCCTTAGACATGCTTGTAATGTCTTTTGAAGAGAGGCTTGGCAGGGAAGAGTAGCTTCCCATCCAGCCCCTAATGCTGGCTCCAGGCATGGGAGCCTCCAGAGCCCTTGGGCTTGCTTGCACCCAGCAGCTTGGTGTGCTGCAAGGAACGGGAAGGCTGCCTGCAGCCCAGGTAGCACTGCAAGGGCTGCAAGGAGCTAGGGATGTGCTGGGTTGCTGGCCCCAACAGGCAACACAGTCAGGGAAGTGCTAGGCAGGCTGGAGCGTGCATGAGAGGGAAGGGAAATGCTTTGCCATGGAAGTCGACGTGAGCAGGGTGTGATGGAAATAGTGAGATGCTTGTGTGGCTGGACATCCTCTATGAGGCTTGGGACAACAGCACTGATGCTCTGCAAAAGCTCTTGTTGCAGCGAAGCCCACCAGAGGCAGCCCCTGAAGTTAAGTAAATGAAAGTCAGGATTTAGTGTGAAACAGCAAACATTGTGGAAAAGCCTCCCAAACCCAGCTGTGTTTGCAAATTCAGCTGTGTAAAGTCTCACATTCTCATGGGCTGCAGCAGGGGAAAATTCCCTCTGAGTGTCTGCAGCCACCCTGAAGCTTCTGGTGCCTACACGGGGGACACCACAGCATGATGGGGTGCAGGAGGTTGATGAGGGGCATTGCTGCAAGGGGTAGAACCACAGGGGAAGTAAGAAGGTGGAATGGACCAGCTGCAGTGTGGGAAAGGGTGAAAGAGAAAAGAAAGGTGAGAAGGGTAAGAAGAGAACAGATGGAAAGATTTCAGCCACTGTGAGCCACTCCAGGCAAGGCCTTTGTGCATTAGTATCAATCGGGGCACACAGGATCTACATCTCTGCTGAAATCAGAGCAAAAGCCCTGGCAGTGAGGAACTCACAAAGTCGATGAGACAGAGTGTGCCAAAAGGGTTATTTTTCCCAGTTTGCAGCCAGAGAACTGGGAAAGCTTGGTAAGACTAAACAACTGACTCAAGGTCACAGATCAAACCTCTGGCAGAGGGGAGCAGAAGTCCAACCCAGCTGGTAGCTCATAGAGCTCCGTCCTTGTGTGCCTTGGGGCTGCCTTGGCTGACAGGCTGCTACTTCAAGGCACAGAGTGCGTGTGAGCCGCCAGACAGCTGGACAAAACGCTCCAGCATTTGATACAGACGTGAGTAAGAGGTCATGGTCTCCTCTGGGTACTCAAGGGCACTTGCTTGCAATGTCAGAACATAGAGGAACTTGATTCTTGTATCACATAGGAAGGAGGAAAACCACTCCTTGATTCTTGCCAGCTGGTAAAATCTTCAAGAAGATAGTGTTCTGCACAAATGTAACTGCTTTTTCTTCCGCCCTGTTGCACATTGCTTCTCCTAAGATTTCCTTCAGTTCATTTCTTCCACTCTCTAACAAAACAACTCTTCTAACTTCTGCTTGCCATGTGCTTTTCGTCCTGCAGGTGTATGAACTCGATGGCAGCCAGCACAATAAATCATGGTCCGTGGCAACCTATCGGGATGTGACTAGGCAGTTTGTGAAGGAGCACCCTGACTTTCTTGGAGCCAAGATTATCTTCACAGCACACAGGTAGAGGTTGCGTGGGGCTAAGAGCACCTGTGTGTGGCTGGTTGTAGTATGGCAGAGGCAGTGGTGGGGAGGAAGGTGTCCAGGCCAGGGAAAGCAATGCTGAGGGCTGGGCTGAGGTGCCGCATTTGGTTAGCGATGCCTGTGTACGTTGTCAGACCCAGGGTATTGACTCCTGAAGCATTCCCTGGCACATATAACAGGCTGAGGATGAAAAGTCATCTACAGAAATCTGCGTACGTGCAAAGTGACCAGGATTACTGCATGGTGTGTGCCAGAAAGACAAGCATCTGTGAGCCTGTGAGTGTGAGAATGAGCAAGGGGAGGGCTGCTTGCATGTGTGTATGCCCAAGCTGTGCCTGCTCTCTTCCCAAGCCTGGACATACTCTTCCTCTCTGCAGAAGCCAAAACAGTGACAGCAGTGCCCGAGTATGGGCACTTGGTATTGCCAAGGTCCTCACAGGACCCTGCCAAAGCTGTTCTCCCGGCAGCCTTTGTACGGTATGTTCGTGCTGCTGTTCATCAGTGGGCACAAGGCTGTTCTCCAAGTCAGCCAGATGCCATGAAGTCATGTGAGGTGATCTTAAGCAAATATAACAGATCTCTCAGCAGCACTTACTCACTCCAGCTCGGCACGATGCTATTTCCAGTTTGGAGTTGGCTTGCCTCTGGCCAGCTTGGGTACGGACAGAGTCTGTCCGCAAATTGCACTGTGATGTTTAAGTCTGATAGGGATGGAAGAAATCTAAAATTAAATCTCTCTTGAAATGCAACTACAGTCCCATTTTGCAGCATAACAGTTGAGAGGGAAAAAATAAAATCAAAGATTTTCTCTCCATGCTGTTGTATTCCCTGCTTGGTAGATGGGAAAGCCAGTGAGTCTTAAGACAAGCATGCCTCAACTCAAGTGACAGCAGGGTCTAGCCAGGCATTTCCTGGTCATTCAAGGGTTTCCTTTCATAATATCGGTTTTCTACTGCTGTTACACTGGAGACCTGAGGCTGGTTGTCAGACTCAGGAGCAACTTGCATTTTGGAAATACCCCCGGGGGCCTCGTTTCACAACTCAAACCCAAAGAAGGCAGGCCCATGGGAGTGAGGCTCTGCACTGCTTTCTCTCTCTTGCCCTTTAGGATGCTGAATGTTTCCCAGATTAAAGAAGCCATCGTCACTGCTATGGCACTCAGAGCCCACTTCCCAGACACCCTGGCAGGCTTCGACCTGGTAACTGTATTTCTTCCGTGTGTGTTAACCCCTAGATGTGCGATGTAACTACATGTGTAATATGACATATGTTTTATACTAGAGACAGATCCTTTGCTGCTGTACTGGAATCAGTGTAAATCAATCACAAAATCCTCCAGATAAGGATTTTCTTGAGGGCAAGTGACAAAATCCCCTGAAAGAATCAGTTTCCTACCCCCAAGCCCTGCAATTTCAGTACAGTTGGCACCTCAGTGTTACATAGCTGTAAGTCCCACCATCTCCCAGGCAATGTTCAAAAATACCTTTCCTCTTTCTCCCAGGTTGGTGATGAGGATGAAGGTCATTCTTTATGGGAGCTGAAGGATGCCCTGACCATCCCGTATTCCCTGGGGGTCAAGTTGCCATACTTTTTCCATGCTGGGGAGACTGGTAAGCATGAAGACTCAAGGACTGTTACTGCTTGCAGAGGCAAAAGGTGAAGCCTTGCAAAGCAAAGAAGAAGCAAGCCTGGCCATATCAAGATTGTGTGTGTGTGTGTACGCGCGCACGCACGTGCACATATATGTAATTGGTTCTCCCCATATCAGCTTATTGAGGTAGCATGGCACCTCCCCTACCTGCTCCCTGCTCTTTACTTTAGGCATCATGTTGCTCAGCACCTCTGCCCTGTGTGTAACATGAAGTTATGCTGCAAGAGTTATTGCTGGTAGCCATTTCTTTCTCAGAACAGCGCTCACCTCCCATTCACAGTGACAGCAGTATTCCTCAACTATTATTTTACATTTTAAGGTGAAGAAATGCCTGAGCCAGCCTCAAATCTTAGCTAAACACGCTCATCAAAGTGACTGATCATTACTTTTCATTCCTGGGACAATGTATTATTATTGGCAATAGCTTATTCTGTCTCTGTGAGTGGTATTTATCATAACCACGCATGACAGTTGTGTCTAATGTGTGTGTTTTGATTATTGCATGTTGACATCTATATACAAGACGTTTACATCTGTATTATTTACCCTAGGCTCCCTTTATAGCTATGGACACTAACAAGCACTTCTAAGGCACAACACATCTCATCCTAATGCACAGGATGAAATGTATATAATATTATTTCCCCAGAAATTATTACTTTTTTCAATTGACTGTGAATGGAAACCAGCATGATTAACTTAACTGTAAGAGCAATACTGTGGACATCTAAAGCCATGTGAGATGAGTGGGTTTCTCTATGCTGGGCAATGTACTGGGCAGATTTGGATCCCTGTTTTCACTTAAAATTCTAAGTGGGAACTCAGAGCATGAACAACACTCTCACTTTGCAACTGAGATATTTATTAACAAAACCATCTAGCAGTTTGGGAAGATATATTTCCTCACAGCACTGCAGTGTTTCTTACCTGTCTCTGTTCAGACTGGCAGGGTACCTCTGTAGACAATAATGTGCTGGATGCGTTGCTACTGAATACCAGCCGGATTGGCCATGGACTTGCCCTCAGTAAACACCCAGTAGCCAAAAGTTTGTCACTGAAGAGGGATATTCCCGTAGAAGTCTGTCCTATCTCCAACCAGGTATGCTGGTAAAAGCTTAGGTCTTGGGGTTGGGCCACTGGAACGGGATTTACCGTAGAAGCTAAGAGCAGCAGGGAACTGGAGTTAGCTGGATGTTTTGTTGCACCCAGGCTGGTTCAGTTTCTTTTGCACTGCATTACACTGCAGTCTGATATGTGGATACACACTGTGTATGTATATGGCTTGTAATGCCAATTGGCTCAAAATAATTTAAATTCCTATCCAGAGGGACCTGTGAATGCAGTCCTCCCTAGAGGAGATAAGGCCAAGAACCAGGGAGATGCCTGGAGAGACATAATGGAAAATACTTCAAAGCCAGGAGGGCAAGAGCCTGAGAAGCTGAGATAACAACTGGGACTCCTTTTGGTTTTGTAGAATTCATAACCAGGAGGAACTCTTTTGCAACACATTAGTGTGGTGTGCATTGTTTGTTGGGCACAGCAGGAAGGATGGTCTGAGTTAGACATGTACTAGTGTGAGCCTTGAGTGAAGAGAACCCTGATATCAGCTCTAGATGTCATCCTTCCTGAGGACTACCTGCTGACACAGGGAGCTATAGTAGGTACGCAGTGCGATGGGTGCTTTAATGCACATATGGCTACAGCAATAACCTAATGTGGTGTTGTCTTCCACCTTTCCTCACCGAGGTCTTGCTGCTGGTAACTGACTTGCGGAGCCACCCTGCAGCTGACCTCATGGCTGAAGGACACCCCATTGTGATCAGCCCTGATGATCCTCCCATCTTTGGAGCAAAGGGCATCTCCTATGACTTCTACGAGGTGTTCATGGCTATCGGAGGGATGAATGCAGACCTGAGGACCTTAAAACAACTTGCACTCAACTCCATAAAGTAAGCTCCTTACCTTTCTCATGTGGCCATAGTAATGCTAAGGGGAGTATCAGCTTGCTCTCTGGAAACCTGCTGTATTTGGGTTTTGGCCCCAGAATCTTCTCTGCCACATGAACTGGCCTCTGCTAATCCAAAAGCCTCTGGAGGCTACTCTACCCATGCCCTTAAGTGCTTTTCTCTAACTCATTAACACAGTTTACGCCTCCTTTTCCATTCTGTGCAAAGCTGCCTCCAGTGACTGGTTCCGAGTGTGGGAAATACGTTGTGTCTTTATCACTTGCTTATTTCCACCCAATTTTGACTTTCTGCAGCATTTGCCATGGTCCACTATGGAATCTACCAGCATGCAGTCTGGGTGTGTTGAACCACTTTGTCTACTTATCTGGACGGCTCTGAGTGTTCCAAAATAGTGTGGATATGGTGCCCAGCGTCCTACTGCACATTCCTAGAGTCTATCTGTTTGACAAATCCCATGCCAATCCTCATCACAACTCTGAGTCCCTGCATGACCAGAGAGGTGAAAAATACTGCCCAGAGAGTCATCAGTTTATGCAGACTGAGCTGCTTGTCCTCGTGGAGCAGGTCTCAGTAATTGTTGATATGGTCATGATGTTTCTTGTCCCAGTGTGAGCCCAGCCAGCAGGAGCTCAAGGCTCTTTACACCGTGTTATTCTATGTGGCATAGGCATGTACTGCAAGGGTTAATCTATTTCTGCATCCTGCCTTTTTTTTTTTTGATCATTGATCTTGAAAGAGCTGCCCTGCTTGTCAGCTTTTTGATACTGACTTTTCTCCTCTTCACAGATACAGTGCCATGCTGCCAGATGAGAAAGCCAAGGCCAAAGAGGTCTGGCAGAAAAAATGGGACCTGTTTGTGGCTGACCTCTCTGATAACTTTTTGAGGGAGCTTTAGAGAGGAGACTCATCTCAGGAGGCATTTGGCGAGCCAAAGCAAGCCACACATGTTGCTAAAAGGGAGACTGCTTCTTCCACGTGACCTGAGCCCACAAACAAACCTCAAAGTCTTACTTGGCAATGGGTGATTCTGGTAAGCGAGGCTTAATGCTAAGAATGAGCTGTCCTATCCTGTGAAAGTCAAAGACTGGAGGTAAAATGGAGCAGCGAGCCTTTGTAGTAGCAACAAAAGAACGGCCCACTCAAAACAGTCAAAACAATTAAAAATTGCCATTGACCAAATCCTGACATCCTTATTCAGGAAAAGCATGCTTTCTAATTAGAGTTAGCAAGAGATTGCCAGCATGAGGATCTCTGAATTTCACCTTATCATTACAAAATGCAGACCTTGTCCGGAAACAGCTAAGACAAACATCCAACCATTTGGGCCACTGACCTTCAGGAGAGCAAGGACTGAAAATGACTCTTGTTATGTTTAACCCTGGGCCTGCTGCCAAAATAGCGCTGCTAGGTCGAAGAACCCGTCATAGGTCTGATGCCTGCTATTTCAGGACTTACCATGGCTGGAAGCGAGCTGATGGAACTTGCTCCCAGAACATTTAAGCCTGGTTGCACAGCGATCGTAAAGCCAAAAAGAGGTGTCTCAGTTGCTGACAGGTTTGGGTTTTTTTACTACAAAATCTTTTCCTGTTCTCCCGTTGCAAGCAGGCTAAAACACTTTTCAGCTGAGAAAAAGAAACACCCTGGCTTCCTATATCCAGTTTAATTAAAACTGTCACCCTGCACTGGGCCATGTTAATACAGACTTCTGTGTTTGCAGTAAGTACCTTTTGATTTCAAAGGTTCCACCACAGGCCTTTGTTGCCTAACTTGAAGTGTAAGCATGGCCTTATTCAGAGCCTCTCAGACAGATTGTCACCTTGGTGAACTACTCTCACATCAAGCATATCTGATATGTTCACTTGGACCTTTGTAGTTTCCAGTTCTTTGGCAAAAAAAGGTATTGCAGGAACTGCACAATATATAGCATCTGGAAAAGTAGATCCCCTTGCTTAACCACATCAACATTATTAGGAGAAGAACTAGTTGCAGGGAGATTAAAAAAGAGAATGTTGATCATGATACTAAATAAACTCAGCAAAATCCTTTGGCACACATACCCCAAGCACACAGCCAGGACCAACCAGCGTCTCTGTCTGACTTCAGTGCAATCATGCTGGTTTGCATCAGCCAAGGGAGAAGTTTGCGCTGAAAGATGTTTCCCTCCTCAGAGCTTCAGACATGTGAGGGCCGTCATTTCCTGACCTGACCAGCTTGAGCAAATTGGCTGTCCTTATGTTTTCTGCTAATTATCCCAAGCTGCCTGGCCATAGTGTTTATTTCCACTGACTTTGGCTAAAACACATTGGCAGGAGGCAAATACACTTATTACAGAAGTGGACCAAGCCTCACAGCCCGTATGTTTCATGTTAAATTGCCCACATTTGACAGGCTGCAAGTTCATCTCTAGTTATCCCACAGAGGAAAAAAAGAAAACCAAACCATACAACAAAAAAAATCCCACAACCAAATAATCGCACAACAAACCAAAGGTGTCTACATTGCAGAAGCCAGCAACTCAAACCACAGAAGGCAACAAGTAAAAACACAGTCACACATCTTGCTAACTGAGGGGGATGAGTGGCTCACACCCTAGCCCATTCCAGCCACAGTCGCCTCCACTCCAGCTCTCTCTGCCCACACACCCAACGCCTTCATCTGAAGCACCAGCAGCTGCTTTTTGCAGGCTGGCCTTTCCTGGGCCAAGATGCAGCCTTGGTCCTGACTGAAGCTTTAAACTGGAGGAGGAGCCAGAGTTGAAACACCTTTCTTCCTCCTCCATGGGTGTTGCATACAGAACTCAGTTCAAAGTCCTCAAGGTAGGCTTCGGGCATGGTCAGATTATAAGTGCTTATTTGGGAAATGCCTTATTTGTAATGCTGCTGAGGAAAACAGCTGCAAATGGTGGAATGGCTGCTAACCACTGACCAAAACTCCAATCCCTCCAAGTCCTCTGATCTTTCAACTTTGCTATGTATGGATGGAAGAAGATCTTTTATTTGCTATGAGTTGATTCTCCCTTAAGTAAGCCTTTTAGCTGCCAAGGTGAAACTAAATATTACAGAGCTGGTGTGAGGGCAGCTGGGTTCCACAGCACTGGTTGGCCCACGTCCCTTCCTTTTCTGCTTCAGTGGAAAGGTTTCAGCTCTTCCTGGACATAGTTTCTTGAGGGCTTGAATAACTGATTGCCTTTTGGTTGCAGGTAGTCCTCCCTCCTCATTACCTACATTAGCTGCAGGGCTAGATCTGTGTTTGACAAATGCTTTCTGGGACCAGTTTACCTCTTGTGTCCAATTTGTTCTCGCCTTCCTAGGAAAAAAACCTGTTGTGCACTTGACCATTTACCTTCTTTGCATCAGGAACCATGACATGATGGGTCCCAGTTACTGGAGCCACCAGTGAGTCATGCTATTTAGAATTACAGCACAGAAATCACTGGTAGTTTAAATTTATATGGAACTGCATGATCTTCAGATGATCCCAGATGAAGCTCTCAGGAAGGTGACGTGTGACCAGCCTAGTGACTCCACTTCTGCTGAAGGTACCCATCTTGGGGCTAGCCAGATAGCAGAAACTTTCCCACCCTGATCACATATGTTTAAATGTGAACCTGAAGTGCAGTGGAGTAGCCTTCCTTGGATCCCTGCTTGAACAGAGCATTCCCATGCATGATGATGCAGCTTCCCAAGAGTCCTCTAGCAATAGATGGGCTTTAACTGTTTGTAGGGCCTTAGAGGGTCAGACAGGAGGAAGGCTGGCCTGCTTTACTGCTGGTGATCAATTCTTCCTTAAAGTGCACCTCAGTTCAGAGAAATGTGCAAACTGAGAAACCCAGACTGCATCCCCGCCTTCCTAACTCTAGATGTGCAAAAAAGGATGGATTTAGGCTGGACTGCAGCAGTTAAGAAAAATCAATGCATTCAGATATATAAATTCAGCTATGGGGCTTCCCTGAAACTCAGCTTTTAGCATTTTCAGGATTTTGCTGCCAGTCCATTCCATTATCCTTAGTACTTTGGCTCCCTGCTCACATTGGTTGTGCAAATGCATAATGTATAACTCTTCCTTGCCCATCTCATTCAGAACATAATGTATATTTAAATCTTTAAACCTGTTTCCAGTGTAGGGGGTTTAATATCTTTTTTTTCTGTTAAAAAGAACTGGAGGTACCTGTGTTTCATGTGAGGTTTTAATCTGGAATGTGCAGTGGAGCGGGGATATTTAGCTTCACTCAGTCTGGAGTACAATTATGAGGGGATCTGAAATGTCTTCACATTATGGTACAAAAAGGCTATTTGATGCAGGGGGGTAACCGCTGTGGAGTCAAGCCCCAGCAACCTGGCAGAGACATGACGCAGGTCCCCCAGGGCCCTGCTTCCCCAAACCAAACCCCTAAGCTGCATCCAGCAATAACCACATTTTCATAAAGAGACCACCCAATGGACACGATTCACTTGTGCTCTTTCCTACCAACTAGAGAACCTGAAGACCTGAGATGGAAGATGTATTTGGACAACTAGGGCTGGAGGCAGCCACTATGGCAGGAGGTTAAGCAGGGCAGACCTAAAGGGGCAGAAAGTACACCACTTCAGTTTCCATCTGGATGCAGAAGCAAGGAAGCAGAGCAGAAAATCCACATTTCTTTGCTGCCTACTTGAAGAATACATCAAGCCTTATGCCTGTTATCTCCCCTATCTGTCTTTCCCTGTGGCCTCTTCATGTTAAATCTGTCTAAGTGGGAGGCTGATAGGGCTTTGTTCACAGCACACATTGTCACAGGTCTATCAGTGTTTTGTGGCAGAGCAGCTCAGATCACCTTCGGGGTGCTTTAGCAAATGAAATGTTTGCCTCCTGGTCACTCTCTGGCTGCAAATGGCTGATCCAGCACTAGTAGTTGCTGTCAAAAATCATGCCAATAAAAACAGAAGTAAAGTAGCTGGTTGAATATGGAGATAGGCCCAAATGAGCGGCTGGATCTGTATGTCATGTGAGCCTCTTTCACTGCAGTGGGACTACACAGATGCCAGATGCTAAGGAAAGACCTCTGGCCATGAACCACAGGGCTATAGATGTGTTTCTCACTAAGTCCCAATGTTTCACCTGCTTCAGGTTTTTCTCCTGTAAGTCTCTGAATCAGTCTCTTCACAAGCAGCAGAAGGACATTTCTTTCACCAGAAACTTGTAGTGTTAATTGGCTCAGTACTTAATTCCTCTCTTTCCAGACTTGCAGCAGTTGCAATCATGGCAAGTCTATCAAGTGCCTTCTGTCCACTGAGGGACAGGCAGGTGAAGGGTCTGGCTCTCAGTTCTTCTGGCTTGTCATTTTTATCAGGCTGTGTCCTCCTTCTTGGTCATTACAGGATAAGAAAGGCATTTTACTGTATTTTCTCAACCTTTAGCTTGTCCATCATTCCAGGAGCAAGCTGCAGCAGAGAAAGAGAAGAGATAAACAGAGGGGGCAGGGCTCATTCAGGCCATTCATTAGAGTCTCTGCAGTAAAGAAAAGAGATGGAAGGTATGGCTGCTTTCAAGGGGGATGCTAGAAGGTCAGGAAGGGGGGCTGTGATGACAGGCCTAGGAGTCCAGGGAAAACAGAGCTGCAAAGTTTACATAGGAACCCACGGGAGAGGGCTATGGGCAACTGCCTGTTTTGTTTGCCTTTAAAGGCAGCTATGAAAGGGGGTGGGGAGGGATGTCTAAGTACAGTGAAGACAGGAGAAGAGGGAGTCTCCTGTAGGCTGACTATCTCTAGAGGTATTAGGGAATATGGCTGTTGCCAGATGTGCAAGGCTCATCCAAGTATAATATGCAAAATGTGAAGCTTCTAGTAGGGTCACATAGAGAATGTCTCAACTCTTGAAGGAAAAATTACATAACCAGGCATTTAGCACAGGGGTGTCAGGCTAAAGCCTGCCGGCTGGTGCTGGCAGGATGGAGGTTCCATGGCTAAAGCAGGCGCTGCAGGGTGCGGTGCATGGCAGCCATGCAACTTTCCGTCCTTCTGCACAAGGCAGGCTCAGCCTGTGCCCGACCGCTGGCAAATTCCCTCTGTGTTGGTTTAAAAATAGGCACTTCAGCCTGTTGGACAGCCTTCCCTGTAAAAATAAACAGAGCAGCTCTGCCAGCATGCTGGGAACATTCACTGGGGCACACACATGATTTGGGGACACCTCTTCATCAGTGGATACTGTACCTGGGAACACCACTGGCTCCGCCAACCCAGCCTCCAGTACACTAGTATCCACATGTGTCACGGCACAGCAGGCACAAAATTCCCTGCTGGCTCTAGGCCCTATCTCCAAGATCCCTCTCTGTGCCATGACAGCCCAGACCTCACCAATGCTTTCTGCTGCGGCTGATCCATGGGAGGAAAATGCTACAAAGCACCCAAATGGTGCAGCTGGTATGGCACCTCATCCCCAAGGGGTGGGGAAGGTTGGAAGCCACTTATCTATTGCTCCACATCTCCAGAGTTTGCTTTGGAGCAGAACAAGCCCCAAGCCTGTCACTTCTTGGACTAGAGAGAAGCATGTGAAAATTTGGTGAGCGTCCTCCTTAGGAATGGGGAATGGTGGGGAAATGAGATGCAATCCCATCACTGTCTTCCTTCTTGCTCTTCATTTAAACATTTTTCTGTATCACAGACCAGATGTTATTTCTTCCCAGGACATTCAGCTAGCGCTGCACATGGAGCGGGACTAGCCTGCTTAATTTAAAAGCCTTAGGCAGTAGTAGATGACAGTACACAAGTGCTTTGGGAATGAGAGCATGCTCATTGTCAAGCTAGGGAGGCAGAGCGGGATGGAGCCAGCAGGGAAGCTCAGGTCTCCTACATGCACCTCTGTGTGTGGAAGCGACCCCTTTAGCCTCACCTGGTTTCCACAGCCTAAGAGCAGCCCGGATTAAGTTGTTGCAATGCAAGCTGGACGAGTGCAGACTAATGTAATTTGTCACAATTAGGGCTTGATTGGATGTTTTCATTCAAGGTGATCCAGGTGAGCCCCAAATCGCGAGTGCCGGCGCCGTGGAGCATCGGGGACCCCTGCCGGACTAGGTGGGAGGCGCCGCTAAGGCGAGAACAAAACGAGATGGGGAAGAAAATCCCCCATCGGGTCTAGGGAGATGAGAGGGAGAGGGCAGGGTGCTAATCTCTGCCCTGCTTTCTCTCAGTGCTGGCATAAAAGCGAAGCAGCTTTTGCTGCGCAGGGCAGGTGGAGCACACAAACAGCAGTTGCTCAACCTCCCAGCTATGTAGGCATGTAAACATTTTTGCTATTAAATCCTCTGTGTTGCAGGGAACTGACTCTCAGAGCTCTCTTGAGTCTCTCAGAACTCCCCTGAGTTTCTCAGAGCTATTTCACAATTCTCAGGAACAGGAAAAGTTAAAAAGAAGGGACTCATGCGACTACTGGAGGGGGTCCAGTGGATGGCCATGAGGATTTCCTGCCCACCACAGGGAGGTTGGAACTAGATGATATTTCAGGTCCCTTCCAACCTAAACCATTCTGTCATTCTATGATGAGGAGACTGGAGCATCTCTTATATGAAGAAAAGCTGAGAGACCTGGGTCTGTTGTAGAAGACTGAGAGGGGATCTTATTGATGCTTACATAAGTATATAAGATGCTTATAAGTATCTAAAGGGCAGCTGCCAGGAGAACGGGGCCAGACACTTCTCAGCAGTGCCCAGTGACAGGACAAGGGGCAACAGACACAGACTGGAGCACAAGAAGTTCCACTTGAACATGAGGAATAGCTTCTCTACTGTGCAAGTGACAGAACACTGGAACAGGCTGCCCAGTGAGGGGTTGGAGGCTCCTTCTCTGGAGTTATTCCAAACCTGCCTAAAGGCATTTCTGTGCAACCTGCTGTAGGTGAATTTGCTTTAGCAGCAGTGTTGAACTGGATGACCTCCTAAGGCCCCTTCCCACCCAGACCATTCTGTGATTTTGTGACTCATGGACCCCTACAAAGCAGTTGGGGCAGGCTGATTTCAATGACTAGAGGTGCTGAGATCAGTGACGAAAGCAACCTGTCTAGCTTGCAAGTGGTTGTATCACTAAAGGCCCATAAATCCAATTGTTAGCCAATACTTAAGCACGAATCACAGTAAATCAATCCATCAATTTTTTTTCCTCTGCCAGGAGCACCTGCCTTAGTGAATAGCTGAGAAATGCTGTGGAGACCTTGCCCCTTCCTCTGACAATATTTTTTCATCAGCACCCAAAGGAAACAAGGGCTCTGTGTGGGAGGTCCCCGGTTTGTAGATGGGTGTGCGAGTAGCTGAGAAGGTGTACATCAACTTACCTGTAACTGGCTCCCTTACACTGGTGGAAGAAGATTAGAAGCCCGATTCTGCAGTGCCTGCTGGAGCTGAATACTTTCGGTAATGCCTCCAAGACAAGTACAAATTTTGCCAGACCAGGAGAAGCTGCACTCAAAGTGTTAGTGAGCATAACACCTCACCTGCAGAGAAGGTTAGAAGCCACCGCTCCATTGCTCCTTCTGAGAAATTACCACAATCCTGGTAAAATGAGGAAATTACGTAAAATAAACAGTAGGTAATTCAGGAAGGCACTTAAGGAGGAATAACCATCTGCACAAATGTATAACCCCGCATTGCCACTGCTTTAATAGCTCTGCAGAAAGGACTGTGAGTGTTAAAAGTGGGTCAAAATTGAATTAACACTGGTGTAAATGGCAATTGATGCATAAACCCAAACAATTACACCGTTTGTGTAATTGATGCCTAAAGTCATACACGCTAAACCTGCTGTAACGGGCCAGTCAGGAGATCTTAAGCCTAGCCAGCAAGCAAACAAACACTGTTTCATCTCCATGGACGTGAAGTGAACCTTTTGCTTTCCTCAGGTCTGGAAGGGCCTCAGCTGAGTTTAGCATCAGGATTTCTGTCCCACGCCACAGGAAAAAGGCAGGCACTGGGACACAGTATGTCAGAAAGCATGAGCAGAAAATGACCAGTTTTAGATAACTTTACGATCTGTAGGAAAAAGACTAGAAGACTTGAGTTTGTGTAGAAAAGGCTGAGGAAAGGCAGGGCAGATGCTTGCAGAGGTGAGAAGTTGCAGGAAAGGTACTTGGCATGTGCCCTGCAAGCAGGGCAAGTTGTAACCACCTTAGACTGAAACCAGGTTATATCCTGGGAGATGTCTTTGTAGCTGTAAGGATGGGACTGTGTGAAACGGGAGCAGCCTCACTCACGAAATTAAGAGACTTCCACCACTAGAATGGAAACAGGTTTGTGTGCCTTGTTCCATGATTTTGGGAGGGTGAGATAAACCCCTATCAAGTATGCTGTAATGGATTTGGAAGTGTCTAAGCCTCTTGCTCCCCTGCTGTCCAAATCTCTCCTTATTTGTGATTTTGCACACCTCTCATATCATAGAATCATAGAACAACTAGGTTGGAAGAGACCCACTGGATCATTGAGTCCAACCATTACCTATCAAACACTAAACCATGCCCCTTAGTACCTCATCCACCCATGCCTTAAACACCTCCAGGGAAGGTCAATTAACCACCTCCCTGGGCAGTATGTTCCAGGGCCCAATGACCCTTTCCTTGAAAAATTTTTTCCTAATGTCCAGCCTAAAGGGCTGTTTGCCAAGTGCATTCTCTTTTCCTGTGCTGTGGAAGCCCTGCCAGCCTCTATGCTGTTCCCAACACTTGCTTTTGCAACCACTCACTGTCTCCAGCTTCTCTCCCCAAACTCCAAGCCCATGCCTTTTGCTCTGAAGCAGACAGGACACTTCACCCCTGGGAGGCTGATAATGAAAAATACAGGTAAATAAACTCTCCAAGACTCATTTTGGAAAGCACCCTTTATCAGGCCTGGGCAAGATGAGAGAGCGATCTCCAGCAATCGTGTGCACTGAGACAAGAGGTGAGGACAGAATGTGTGTCCCACTTACATGCATATGGATAAATTTTCCAAGAAATCTCATGCCTATTCAATTGCTTTTCAAGGACCAATTTTAATGTTATTATGAACTTCAAGATAGTCAAAACTCTTGCTAATTTTTCACAGAAAGGGTCATTGGGCACTGGAACAGGCTGCCCAGGGAGGTGGTTGATTCACCTTCCCTGGNTGGTGGGTCTGGTGGAACCTGGTGATTCTATGATAACTTGGAGCTTTTGGAGCCAGCTCTCTGTCTGACCTTGATATAAGTAAAGACTGCAAATAGAGAAGACACAGAAATTACAGAAGACACATGTTCAGAACAGATCATTTATGGCTTCAAGTTGCACCAGGGGAGGTTCAGATTGGACATAAGGAAAAAAATCTTCACCAAAAGGGTTATCGTGCACTGGAATAGGCTGCCCAGGGAAGTGGTTGTGTCACTGTGGAATCATAGAACAGTTTGAGTTGGAAGGGACCTTAAAGATCATCTAGTTCCAACCCATGGGCAGGGATGCCTCCCACTAGACCAGGCTGCCCAAGGCCCCACCCGACCTGGCTTTGAACACCTCCAGGGATGGTGCATCCACAACTTCTCTGGGCAGCCTGTGCCAGTGCCTCACCACCCTCACAGTGAAGAAAGTCTTCCTTATGTCTAAATCTGCCCCTCTCCCATTTAAAGCCATTCCCCCTCATCCTGTCACTACAAGCCCTTGTAAAAAGTCCCTCCCCAGCACTCTTGTAGGCCCCCTTCAAGTACTAGAATGTTGCTATAAGATCTCCTCACTCAGAGTCCTCTCTTCTCCAGGCTGAACAACCCCAACTATCCCAGCCTGTCCTCACATGGAAGGTGCTCCAGTGCTCTGATCATCTNCCTCTGGACCCATTCCAACAGCTCCATCTCCTTCTTATGTTGAAGATTCCAGAACTGGAAACAGTACTCCAGATGAGATCTCACAAGAGGGGAACAGAGGGGCAGAATCCCCTCCCTTGCTCTGCTGGCCACACTTCTTTTGGTGCAGCCCTGGATACAGTTGGCTTTCTGGGCTGTGAGTGCACATCGCCAATTCACATCGAGCTTTTCCTCACCATTGGAGGTGTTTATAAGACAGGTAGATGAAGTGCCTAGGGATATGATATAGTAGTGGACAGGTACAGTTGGGCTTTATGATCATAGAATCATAGATATGACCTTTCTCCCCCTTCTTCCCCCCCTTTTTTTCTCCCCCTTCCCTCCTGCCTTTCCCTGCTTTCTTTCCCTCACTTCCTTTTCCCCCTTTCCCCTCTTTTCTTCCCCATTTTTTTCCTTCCCCCCCTTTCCCTTTTTCCCCCCCTTCCCTTTTCCCCCCTCTTCCCTCCCAACTCCAGACCGTTCTGTGGCTCAACGCCCGACCACCCCAATGCCCTCACAGGTGCCCCCGACCTCCCTGACGCCCCGCCCCAGGCAAACCCCGCCCCACACAGCACGGGGCACGTGGCGCCCGCCTTTCGAAGCGGTGCCGCGGGGGCCGCTGGGATTTGTAGTCCCGCTGCCGTGCTGCCGGCGCCGCGGGGGCCGCTGGGANCGAGCTGCCTGCCCGGCCGGCGGGGCTGCGCCGGGGCGCGGGTGAGCGGCGGCGGGACGGGGCTGGGGAGGGAAGGGAGGAAAGAGAAGAAGAAAGAAGGAAAGAAAGGCAGGCTCGGGGCGGCGCGTCACCGTGCCCTCCCGTGTTTTCGCAGCCGCCGGCGTTCGGGTTCCTGCTGGACGTGGACGGGGTGCTGGTGCGGGGCAGCCAGGCCGTGCCCGCCGCTCGCAGGGCGTTCCGGAGGCTGGCGGACGGCAGCGGGAGGCTCCGCGTCCCCGTCGTCTTCCTCACCAACGCCGGGAACTGCCTGAGGGCAGCCAAGGCCCAGGAGCTCTCCCGGGCGCTGGGGCTGCAGGTAACGCGGCCCCCGAACGGGCGTCGAGCGCGGCGGGGCGGGCGCTGCCTCTTCCCTTGGGGAGTTTTCTTTGGAAGTCAGGCAGAACGTCCCTCTGACAGCGTGTTCGCTTTACCCACGCACGGCTCCTNCCCGTTGTCGGGGAAGGGGGTGGGGCGGTGGCGCCGCGGGGGCAGCTGGGAGCCGTAGTCCCGGCGGCGGCGGCGCGCATGGCGGGGCTGGCGCTGCGCGGGTGCTGCGGGCGCGCCCCGCGGNCTCGGGGCGGCGCGTCACCGTGCCCTCCCGTGTTTTCGCAGCCGCCGGCGTTCGGGTTCCTGCTGGACGTGGACGGGGTGCTGGTGCGGGGCAGCCAGGCCGTGCCCGCCGCTCGCAGGGCGTTCCGGAGGCTGGCGGACGGCAGCGGGAGGCTCCGCGTCCCCGTCGTCTTCCTCACCAACGCCGGGAACTGCCTGAGGGCAGCCAAGGCCCAGGAGCTCTCCCGGGCGCTGGGGCTGCAGGTAACGCGGCCCCCGAACGGGCGTCGAGCGCGGCGGGGCGGGCGCTGCCTCTTCCCTTGGGGAGTTTTCTTTGGAAGTCAGGCAGAACGTCCCTCTGACAGCGTGTTCGCTTTACCCACGCACGGCTCCTTCCTTGCAGACGGTAACGCCTTGTGTGCAGCGTGCTCTGAGGTGTCTGCTGCTGGCATCACCTCTGCCTGGGGTCTCTCCCTGCCTCAAGGTCAGACAGAGCTGGCTCCAAAAGCTCCAAATCAGCAAGAGTTTTGACTATTGCAGAGTTCATCATTAAAATTAGTCCTCCGAGAGTAAAAGAATAGACATACGCTCTGGGGGAGTTTATCCCCACATGTGTCAGTGACACACACCCCGTCCCAGCTCTTGTCTGGCTGCACAGAGATCGCTCTGTGTGTTGCCCAGGCCTGATAAAGGATGTTTGGTTTCTAAAACTCCAAAGTGAGTCTTGGTAAGTTTATTTGCCGGCATTTTCATTATCAGAAGAGGAAGGAGCCCACCACCTCCTTGGGAAAGGTGAAGGGCTGCACGTGGGAGCAACACAGAGTGACCAGCCCTGCCTCAGCCCAAAGGGATGGAGGGAGGCAGGTGGGAGCACAGGGAATGGATGTGTTGTGACCCGACCGCAGGGAGAAAGGGGGAAGATCTTCCTTGTGAATCCCACCCTGTCAGCCTCTCTTCTCTCCTGCAGGTGTCTCCAGAGCAGGTGATCCTGTCCCACAGCCCCCTGCGGCTCTTCAGCCAGTTCCATGAGAAGTGCATGCTGGTGGCTGGGCAGGGGCCCGTGGAGGAGAACGCCCAGAAGTATCCTTTGCGGCACATGCCTCGTGGTACTCTGCATGTCCCACTGTGGCTTCCCAGATAAATGCTGCTGCTTCTGTCCTGCCCCTACCCCTGGCACTTGCTCGGTTAGCTTGTCGAAGTGCAAGGAGACAGAAAGGTCATTGGTCCCATGGAGAGGCACCCTAATGGAGAGGCTTAAATGCACGCACCGACTGTGGCTCTCCATCTTGGTCATCTCCTGGCTGTCCTTGCTCTGTGTTTGTCTCCTCACTCGGATTACTGCTCCTGTGATTGTTGTTCCTGTTGCTAGGATGTCACCACAAGGACTCCCTGGGCCTCTCTCACTTTTGAGATAAGATTCTGCTCCTGCCATTCTTTCATGGCACAGTGCGTTAGAGATCACTCCAAACTCCCACAGCTAAATTTTACCCTGGGAATCTGGCAGCCATTGTAGGAACTCGGATATTGTTAGGGTATCCCAGTGCAGCATTGTGGTCTAAATGACATTCCTATGTGCATATTGCCTGTCTGAGGCAAGGGCATAGCAGGTCTGACATATCCCACATCTGCAAGGAGGTAAGAACCGCCTGCAGCATTTGCGACATCCCCACCTGTATACACAGAGTCACACCTTGTAGTTAACTTCTTTTGGTAGAAGACTTTGGCCCTCCTCTAGGTTTCCCCAAGGCCAATGGTGCAAGCTAGGGCCAAGGCGTTTTTGCAGGAAAATGCAACTCATCTGTTACTTGCATAGTTTTATCAGCACGCAGCATTTTCTTTTCACCAGCTGAGCTGCTCAGAACTGACTGGTTCTGCTTATAACCAAGAACCCTGACCCCTGCTGCACTGTTATGAGAACCCTGGCTTTAAAGGTCTCCCAGAGCACATCCATTCAGTTTTGGTCTTTGCCTAATTCCAGGGCTTGCTGATCACAAACTAAATCACCTCAGTCTGGTTTATTTCGTAACCTTTAGGGCCACCTGTAGGTTGAAGCTCAGCATACAGTTTGACTGAAAGCTGTAAGGTTATGTGTTACCAGGTTAAGTAACTGCTCTATTACTAGGACTTGTATCCTTAATCCTGTAGATGCTTCTGCAAGTAACTTTTAAAAAAATCACTTAAAACCCCCCAGGTCTCCACAGCTTTCCTTGATGGTCTGAAATAGCCTGGGGTTCAAGCATGTGGTCACCATAGAGGCACTGAGGAAGGCATATCCCCTGCTAGACATGGTGGATCAGAGCCGGAGGCCGAAAGAGCTGGTAATTTCCTGATGTGTCAGTAGAATGGGTGGTCCCGTGAGGTGGTGCTTACAGTGTATAGCATGGGATAGAGAAGCTGCAAAGACACACAACAGCTGGCTGCTAGTGGTTTTCTTTAGCAAGAGCTTGACGAAGCAGCCAGCATCTCTCTGCTCTTTCCAGCATTGGCTCCTGCAGGAAGGGCAGTGACTTGCCCCTCTCCTTTCTCAAGCAATGCTTTTCTTCCATTGCTATCCCTTGTAATGAGTCGTAAGATGGTTTGGCTGACATCTCCAGCTCTGAGACAGGAATGCAAGATCCATGAAATCCAATCTGGGATGGGGGATGGGTGTGTGTGGAGGAAATCTTTCTTCAGGATTCCAGGTGGCCTTGTCCTGCCTCTTTATGGGACTGCCTTGGCAGGTTTGAAGGAAGCATTTTTAGTTTTGTTTTGGAGATGACATTAGGTTTTGCATTACTTACCCAACCTTCATTTTTTTTCTGGCAGCCTCCTCCGACCACTGGCTTTCCCACTATAGAAGGTAAGCAGTTGCCTTTGTTTACATATGAACGGCAAGCAGAAATAACAGTAAGACAAGCCAGCTGGGACGGCAGCAAATGACGCGCTGTCAACTCATCGCTATCCACAGGCAGATTATTCAGATGATACAATCAAGAGGCAGCTTTGCTGCCCTCATGCAGCATGAAGCAGAGACTTGATAAGAGCAAAACCAGATTTTCTTTGTGCTGTGCTCTAATATCCAGAAGCAGTGGTGCGTGTTGTGCTGTGGCAGGCAGACTGGAGCCCTGGCACCAGCCATGTTCCAGCAGTGGCTGAATTAGCCTCTGTGTCCCAGCAGAGGGGTGCTTTGGCTGGTGGGTCCTGTACTTGTGTGCTGCAAGTCTCCAAACCTCTCTTGAAATCTTCCAGGGGTGATTCTGTTTGGTGAGCCAGTGAGGTGGGAGACAAGCCTGCAACTGATTATTGACGTACTCTTGAGCAATGGGAACCCTGGGGCAGAACTGCAGGATATACCTTACCCGCATCTACCCATCCTTGCCTGCAACATGGATCTCCTGTGGATGGCCGAAGCCAAGATGCCCAGGTGAAACATTTGCAGTATTTGTTTCAGCCTATTTCATACATTTCTCCTGCAGGTGATCTTTTCTTGCTACATTTTTTAGCATTACAGTTTGGCTGTATGGCATAATTAGCAGCAGACATATGAAAACTGCATGAGAAAGAAATGCTAATACTTTCAAGAAAGAAAAGCCAGACCACTGCCTGTGGAGGTGTGTGTGGGTAGATACTGTGTCCGAACTAGGCAGTGCCCTGACTAGAGCAGATGGTTCCCCTCACTGAGGAATGTTTGCTACGTCGGTGGTGTGACTGGGGATACTGATGACCTCCTTTCTGGAGCAGGTTTGGCCATGGCACGTTCCTTCTCTGCTTGGAGAACATCTACAAGAAAGTGACAGGCCGGGAGCTGAAGTACGAGGCCTTGATCGGCAAACCCAGCACAGTCACGTACCGCTATGCTGAATACTTGATAAAGCAGCAGGCAGAGAAACAGGGCTGGAAGTCTCCCATCCGACGCCTTTATGCAGTTGGGTAAGAGCCTGGTTTTTCCTGTTGGTTTCATAGGGAGTTCTTACGACTTTTCTTAAGTGGTTTGTTGGTTTGTTTTGGGGTATATTTTGTTTTGGTTTAGGTTTTGGGGTTTTTTTCAATAGATATTTCTAAAATCAATTCCAAAATCCCCATGTTGTCTCTCAAGCCTCGCATCCTGGGACAGAGGTTTGCTAGTTTTTTGCACCCTTCACTTTTAATAATTTGAAGGGCCCCGTCAGCCTAGCAAAGCTGTTACTGTAGGATGCACAGTGCATGCAACATGACTGGATTAAAGAAGAGGTAGGAGGCTCAGATGTAGAACCATTAGCCCAGTCAGGTCAAACACTTCGGAATCGTAGGGAATACATTACAGGAATGGCTGATAACACTATGGGTGCTTTGGATCTGTCTTCTCCCCTTTGAAGGGTGTTTGTGAAGCGTGTGGCCTTCACCACAGCTGAACAGGATGTACCAGCAGGTGGACTCACTGGCTCAGTCTGGGTGGTTCTGTTGACATGGCAAATGCCTTGTGCCCAGTTCCTCCCTCAGTGCTGCCTTGACCCCAGCCTGCCAGAGCCAGAAGTTGATGCATGGGCTAGTTTCTCATTTCTGTTTCACACTGTGACCTTATCCAGGGATAACCCCATGTCCGATGTCTATGGGGCAAACCTCTACAACAACTACCTCAAGTCAGCTCACCAGAACCAGGTCCAGGCTGGAGTGAAGAGGAGCCCACAGGCAGCCAGTCCTCAAACTGAGCATCACCTCAAGCTGAGAGAGGACTGCAACCATTCAGTGGAGAGCTGCGAGTCAATTCTGGTCTGCACTGGGGTCTACCACCACAATGCAGATGTTACCAGTAACACAGAGAAGTGCACAACGGAGACAGTGTTCCATGGTCATCGGGACTTCTGCTTTGACCCCCGCTTGGTGGAGGCATCTTACATAGTGCAGGATGTGAACGATGCTGTGCAACTTGCTTTCGAGAAGGAAAACTGGAGCTAGGATTAAGACAGGTACGCCTGAAGATCTACCATTAGGGATTTTATGTACTGGAAAGGGAAGAGGGGCAGAATGGGGAGAGACCTGGGGTAATCTTCTAATCTAGCCAGCATGAAAGAAAACTCCCTCTCTCACCTCTAAAGGCCCTTTGCTTTTATTGATATTCATCTGCAATCCTGACAACAGCTAGCACAGTTTCTACTGTGAACATACATTGCTGCCATCAATAACTGAGCCATAACGGAAACAGGGTATAAGGAGAAGGCTTGTCCCAGCAATCCCAGTTTTCTTCAGCCATCAGAGTTCTTTCTTTCCCAACATTTCTCTGTGAAGATCAGGCAATACCACCCTCCTCCTCATGATGTGTTTGAGGATGAAGCTCTTTCCTGTGCAAGGAGCTGCTGCCAGCCAACATGCCATTTCGTACAACGTACTATTCATCCAGTCTGTGACACGAAGCTGTGTTGTGGTGATGCTGCCAGGGGAAGGCTTTAAGACTTAACATTCTCCTTATGAAGAATAAGTGCCTGTGGACTTTAACAAATTCTGTTTTCTTGGGGATTTGCCACTGTCTCACTGTTGGTCTGAAACAAAGTCCCATTTTGCAGTTTTCTGGCAGCTACGGCGAAGCAGAGCCCCTCAAAGGAAGCTGCAGTAGCCAGAGCAACTTGCTGCAGGGCTAAGGGATAGTTATATATTATTCCCTCCCCCACCTATTTAGCATTCTGTGAACACTTCTGCCTTTTTGCATCCCACTAGGGAGCCAGCAACCCGCTCTCAATAGCAGGGGAACCACCAGAGAGTCTGAATTTTTAGAGTTGTCTGCCCAGAACTCAGCATTGCAGCAAGAGGCTGTTTTGGCGTGCACCCTGACCCCAAATGTTGCAAGGGACCTCTACCTGCCCCAGCTGGCAGAGCTTCCAAAGAGGGGCCTCTTTTTGGAGCAAAGGCCAACCAGAAAGAGTCAAACCCCACCTTTGCTCTTTCCTTGTATGCAAGGATTGAAAGACAAAATTGTCACGCCAGGATGGTACCTGAGCCCAAGGTCCTCAATCCTTATCTTTAAAGTACAAATGTATTTGGTTTTCAGTTCTTTTTTTCCACCTCTCTTCCCCCTGTGGTTTGCAACTCAAGGATATCTCACATGGCCTGATCCCTGTTTCCTCCTTTTCCTTTAGCACGCAGGTGGCCGCCCCTACATGAATTAGCAGCTGGGACTTGCCTGCCCAGGAATATTTTTGTATCCTGAATGACACGCACCTTCCATTGCTTCTGTTTTTCTAGTTTGGGCTATACAGAGAAAGATCAAGCCCTGTGCCTCTTTAGACAGTCCAAAGAAGTTAAGCAAGCATTGCTCAAGGAACTCCATGTGCAAGATTAACTCAGGATGAATGTCTTAATTCCGGAGGAGCACTGTAATTTTAGAAGCATAAGTCAACCCGCATATGTGATGGAAAACTGTTGGAGCCAGCACAACAGAGTTGGTGTTCCTAGTTATGCTCAGCTCACATCACACTGAGAGATCAGAAATAGGTCTGCTCTGCCTTCTTATTCTTCCATCCTGCTTTACCAGGCAGCTCCATACATAGGGTACAAACAAGATGTTCTGCGCAGATTTTTGGGTTGTTCTTTATTAAAATCTCAGCATCCATGTGCACTGACATTTTGCTTGAGCAGCTTTCCATCCTTTCATTACTGATGTATCTTCGTAGGAAGGTCACACTGGCTCTTGTATTATGCCTGGCTCTGTGTCTGAAGGGCTCTATCAGTGACCCAGGCAAAGAGGTCCTTCTCTTTGGCTTCTTTCTCTGTACCTTATTTTCTGAATAGGAACAAAAAAATACCTCTGTGGGTGAATCTCCCTCCTCTTGAATCCATAGTGGGAAGCAGTCTCTTCCTCTCTTTGCACTAGCTGGGATTCTTCTCCTTTGTCTTAAAAGGACAAGAAGCACTTGGCTGCTTCTAAAAGCAGCTGTAATGAGAGAAGCACAATCTTGGATTCGAATTGTTTGCCTTTCGCTGGAGAGAGAGAAATTACCATTTCTACTGCCTACACGAGATAAGGACTTGTCCCCAGTTCCCGAAAGATAATTACAGGGAAGGACTTTGCATATAACACAGGAAAGCTCTTTTAGCTTTCAGACTATCTCCACAGTCGTGATTGAGTTGTGGGCCTGGTGTGCAAGGCCTGAAACTGGAGACCCAAACGCCATTTATTCATAAAGTATCTCCAGTGTCCCTCAGCCTCACTTTTCAGAGGTGACATTCAGTGCAGAAAGAGCAATGCTTCCTTTCCTTGAACCGTTTGCTATCAGGTAATAATTTTCATAGGAGTAATTGCGAATGGTCTTCTAGGCTGTGATTAAATAGACCTCAGAGAGCTGGTTGCTGGCAGTAACACCTTCAGCTTGGCAGGTGCTTATCTGCAGAAATAGAGATCTGTCCATCTGTGTGCAGTAACCTTTGGCAGAGCTCTTTCTTGTTACTTGTCAAAATTATGGTGCCAGTGAGTCAAAACCAAGGTGCTGCTGAACTGGTGTTCCCCGAGGGATGCAGCACTGTTCACTCATCTGTCCCAAATGGAGCCAAGTTCTCTGTCTGCCCCTCTGATGATGATTGTAGCTTTGTGGAAGGAGTCTGCAGAAGGAATCACAAGCACTTTCTCATTTCATATCGGCATGCATGGCACATCTCAGCCAGAAATGAGGTAGGTACCTCCTTCAAGAAAGGAAGAGGTTTCCATTTGCACAGGGGGTGAGCCAGGCATTTCCATCTTTGGAACAGCAGTGGAGGTGAGCTGAATGATGTAAATCTGCTTCAGATTCCAAGTCTGCTTTTAGGTCTGTGTTTTTCTTCACCGTGTTAGTGGTGTTGAAACAGTGTTCTGGAAGTCTTAAAAATGGGTAGGAGGAACTTCAGTGGTAAAGAACTTACATGCTTCACTTGTAAGTTGAAATTGGACAGAAGAGAGGAGAAGGATTCTGGAAGAACCCTGTACCCTTTCCCCAGTTCTTACCAAGTAAGGTTGCATAGAAGGCCCTGCTTGTTGGTCTGTGCACTGCTTAGTGAGATGGACTGCCCTTGGTCTGAACTTCACAGACCTTTACTCTCATCCCCTGCTCACCAACTTGAAGCAGTGCACTTTGTCCAAATCACTGCCTAGGAATTGCGTGGACACAGTAGATGGAGTAAGAAATCCGAGTTCTCTGCCTGCTCTTGCATAATGACTTGATTGCGGAAGACTTCTGCAGAAGAAAGTGCTTGTCAGGTCTCCTCCATTCCACAAGTTTTGTGCTAGAGTGCTGTGCTCTGCAGTTCTTTTATGGAAATCTGTTATTGCTAGAATTCAGTGAAATCCTTTTTCCTTGGAATTGCAGCTTCCTGGAATTAGCTTCAAGCATGGCTGGAAAGAAACCTTTTTCTTTGTTTCATGCATTGCACCAAAGCAGTATTTCTGAAGCCGTATTTCTCTCATTTGGTGCAAGCATACTTCTGTGCAAATATGGGACCAAGCAGGAGAGGGACCTTCACTTGCTGATCCGATACCTTAATATTTACATGGTGCACTGCCCTGTACAAGAAACATGGTGAAGACCTAACCGTAACAACTCTGTCTTCCACAGATGGATGGGTTTTAGTTGAGCTAAAGGGGAGTATGCAGTGAGGCAAGGCAACTGAGACTAGCAGTGAGGATACGGAGGAGGGATAGACCTTCTTTTGGATCTGAAGCAGAGAACTTTTATGTCATAACACGATGGCCAGAGAACTTGATTCCTTTAATCCACAGGGCACATGCAACTCCTATCCTGCTATTCAGGGAGTCATATAACACTACTGTCCATTTTCTTCCAATCTTAATCCCGGTGTATCTTCTTCCCCTTGGATAATGTTTCAGATTATATTGTGCACTGTAGCAGAGTGATTACAGAGGAATCAAAAGCTGTGATTATTTTAGATTTTTTACTAATTTCAACCTAGTTCCAGAGTTGCTCCTTTGATCTAGCACAGTGATAAAATAATAAAAGATATTTTCTTGAAATAAGTTGTAACTTGCTATGTGTATGTTTCATGAGTATTATCCTGTTCTCTTTCCCATCTTTGACCTAGAAGTTTATCAGGACAAATTCTGCTCTTGTGTTCTGTTCATCAATTCTTAGATTTTCTTGAGGGAACCGCCCTGAAAGATAACCCAGCAATTCTTTTGACTGAGCCAAACTGTAATCCCTTGCAAGCTCTGTGTCTGCCACAGTCAGCTGAGATGAGTGCAACTTTGACCATTCCTACTCTGTAGGGGGAAATAAAGAGACACACCAGAAGCTGTGATGCCCTAACTGTTCACTGTCAGGGCTAGTTTTGAGATGCCACCTGTATACGAGGTGCTTTCAGACTGGGCTTTTAGTTGTGACCTGACCTAAACAGTTGTTTGTAATGATTACCTATCAGGTGGAGAAACCACAAGCTAGGATGTCACCAACTTAATCTGCTACTGCAGATGAACAAGCCTTTTGCTATACAGAAAAGCATCCTTACCACTAGAAGCTTTGTTAAACCCTTTGTGACCATAAAACAAAGCCAGCTTTTTTCACAAGAGCCATGCCCTGGTGCCTTTGAAAAAGGTGAGTGGAGTTAGGGAGACATACTAACTGGTTAACTTCCATATCAGAGCCAAAAGCTTTGACTGGTTTCAGTAAGTGGAAATTTAAAGGTCTTACTGGGTGAAAAACATCAGCCTTAATGATCTAGAAACAGCCATTTCACTTGTGTTGTTCTTATAAGATATTCCACCAGGTTTTCCATCTACAGAGTTCACAGATCACAGGAAGCACATTAGACAGCAAAACAAGCACAATTCAGAGCCCTGAGAACTTAACGTTGAAAGGAACAATCGATAAAGCAGTAAAAACAGTTTTTGAGGGACTGGATAAGGATTCCCACTGTCAGCAGAGAGAGCAATCGAGTTGTATTCTACATCGTGGCAAAATGACCTATGGCCCTGACCTCTAATAAATAATCATAAAGAGCATTAACGAGCCTTCTCCTTCTATCCAGTACTCTGGGAGTTGGAGCACTTGCCCAAGGCAGGGCAGGGCAGATGAAGGTTTAGTTAGACAGAAAGAGATCAAAACCAGAACCTCTGGAATGCTTTTAATCGCTACACTATCGTTGAAGCAAAAGGGCAGCCTAGGGTGAAGGTGCCCATTGTAGGAGACAGCCTTGCCTGGAAGCTAGAGTCCTATAGAAATCTTAACTAATACAAGAAGCCGAGTTAAACATTGGTATCATGAAACACCATAGAAGGAACAGCATGAATAGGCGGGACTGAGAGCCCTATTCAAGTTGCAGTTTGCTCCCAGGTGGATGAGGTGGGAAATGCCTACTGGAGAAATGGATTCTTGGCAGGCCTTGAACACAAGCTAAGCAGTGACCTGCTCACCGTGGTACAAACCTTAGCCCTCCAGGGGGCATGGCCACATCCTTTTACCACATCTACCTAACTTCAACTATAAAAGCATGAGTCTTTTTGGATTTTTCCAGCCAGACAGTCGATTTGATGAGAATTATGCACTTAAGAACTTTTACGGATGCAATCTGCAACAGTTTAAAATTCCACACCAGCAAGGCAGTTGGTGTTATCTAAGCTGCATGTTGTCTAGGAAGCAAACTGTCCAATCAAGAAAGCACTGCTTTCTAATTCACTATAATAAACCTGCTTTTCCCTTTCAGTCAGTTCAGCTCCTGAGAACTTTCACTTTCTCCTCAAGATCAGTTCCAACACACACTGTGCTAAGACTAAGTCTGAAATAGTAAGAGCAGCCCCCAAATCCTCCTAGCTTTCCAAGTCCCTAACCTGCTACGAGCATGAAAAAAATCTCTTAACATTTTATACCAGCATCAAAAGCTCTCTGGAGTGATCTGTAATTACACGCAGTAGATGGTTACATTTTCATACCTTTTTGAAGAATACCTACATTCCCCAGACTGTACTACTGGATCAGCACTTTAGTTACAAAGACTCAGCGTCCAGAGGAGGACAAACCGAAGTGTCTTTCAGTTTTTTTTGCTGGCCAGCAAAACCCTTCTACACTCGCCTGTAACAGCAACTCTGATCATACATATAGATTATATAAGCACAGTACAAAGCATGTGTCAGAGAATCCCAGAACCTTCCTTTCCCACACAAAAAGCATTTTAAGTATGGTTACAGCAGATTATGCTCAAACTCACTGAGCTCAGCTTTGCCTTCTTCCCTCCCACTGCTGCCAGTTTCTGAGAGCTTACTGCAGGGTATAATTAGGGATTTAGTTTCTGTTCTTTCTTTCAGGCATATATTTTTTTTCCTTCTCCCAAGAAATTGAATCATTATTTTGTTTCCCAAGTTCAACAATCAAGAAAGTTTTGTCTTTCCCCAGCAGGGGTATTTTTGAGGGCACACTACTTGTTTCCACTAGCAGTGTAAACTAGAAAGAGGAGCATTTTAGATAACCTGTATGACTGTTTCACAAAACTCTGTTGTCTGCTGCTTGCCTTTAAATCTCCATATACACGCACCCATCTATGCATACACATAAATACATAAAGAAGCCAGAAACGGCTTGGGAGCTGCTGAAGAGTAGAAGCTATTTATAGTTTAGCCTTTTAATGTTTTAACAGTAATGGTTAAGGACTAACACTTCCAGGGACTGCACATTGCATTAAATAACTAGATCACACAGGAAGCATCAGCTTGTCATATCTCATCCTACAGTGCGCTACAAAAAGCTCTTCAGTGCTTTCTCAAGTAGAAGACATTTCTCCCCTTGCTCCCATTTTAAGGTACAGGCACAATTTCTCTTTTCTTCCACAGAAATAAGCTCTGTTCTTAGTTTCACATTTTGGTTTGGGTGGCATTTGCCCTGCCAGAGCCCAAGCTCAGCTCAAGGAAGCCATTGAGCTCTTACCTTGTTTCCTAGTGCCCCATATCCCTGTTCATAGCTCTCTTTGCCTTATAGCTGCAAGTGCCCATCCCTTCCAAAGCCCGGGAGCACCATCCAATTGCACTTACCTCAGCAGACAGGACAGGCACCAGTCTGGCAAGAAACACACTCAAACCTTAGTGAAATGACGCTTCTTTGTGAAACAAACCTCTGTACCGAAAGCAGAGGAGACAACAGAAGTGCCTGTGGGCAGGCTGCCAGGGCAGCTAAGTGAGCGTGTCCAGCCTGCGGCACTCAGGGTGCAGGGGACCACATTGGCAAGGAAACCTGGAGCATTAGAGCCAACGAGGCAGAGCCGTCACCGTCTGCTGCCCAGGTAGGGCAGGAGCAACCCTCTGTGTGTGCTCTGTGTGTGGGCTCTTGCCCTGAGCAGCCCAAATGGATGCTTGGTTTTCGCTCCATGTCCTCTCGTAGAAGTGGAAAGCATTTCTTGCAGTGGAATAGCTGAATTTGGTAGAAGCAAACACGATTCATCTAATCACAGAATCACTAGGTTGGAAAACACCAACAGGATCATTGAGTCCAACCATTCCTATCAAACACTAAACCATCTGCCTCAGCACCTCATCTACCTGTCTTTTAAACACCTCCAGGGATGGTGACTCAACCACCTCCCAGGGCAGCCTGTTCCAGTGCCCAGTGACCCTTTCTGTGAAATTTTTTTTGTTATGTCAAGCCTTAACCTCTCCTGTCAGAGCTTTAGGCCATTCCCCCTTGTCCTGTCCCCTGTCACTACCTCCTTTCAGGTAGTTATAGAGAGCAATGAGGTCTCCCCTCAGCCTCCTTTTCTCTAGGCTAAACAACCCCAGCTCTCTCAGCTGTTCCTCATAAGGCCTGTTCTCCAGCCCCTTCGTCAGCTTCATTGCTCTTCTCTGGACTCGCTCCGGAGCCTCAACATCCTTCTTGTGGTGAGGGGCCTGACCTCATCCTCAGGACTGACCACACATTAATCATGCCAGTGACACAAGCATGACTTACACTGAGAAGAATCAGGTGTGTGCATCCACTGTAGATAAAGACCAGGATCTGGTATGCAAGAATGTGGTTTTACTCTCTACCTTTGATCTCACATGCTTGCACTGCCATCTAACCCAGCTTTTCTCTGGAAACCAAATTAGGAGAGACAACCACCAGTGTTGTTCACAAACCTTCACTGCTGGTTTGTCCTGAGCCGCAGAACTCCCAGCAACAGCTGAGGAGCAACACTGGGCCTTGTCTGAACCCAAAACAGCAGCTCAGACAGCAAACATCCTCCTTGGCCAAGGTCTCAAGCCTCACACTCCCTGTATAAGAAAGATCATCCAACAGAGCCCTAAGCAAGGTGTTGGTGCGGTTATAAAAGACTGGGGGTCAAAGTAATTGTTTGGCCATGAGTATTTCTTCATTGGCAGGCAAGTCTGTCACAGAGAGAAAGCCTTGACAGTGAAACATGCAGAGCCCACGTGCAGCACTTTCATCTCTGACAAAGCCCACATACCTTGAGAGGCTGGAGAGCAAAGTAAATATGATGGGAGTGTATCTGGCAAGGAAAGGAGAGGCAGCTCGCTGCCCTCTGTCTTCTTGCATCTTGAATGACCTCAGACTAAGCTACTCAGCTGAGAGTGGTGCTGCATTGCTTCTATTAAGCAAAAGCTCACTGTTTTCCTGTGCTGGGTGGCTGTGGGTCAGCACCACACGCCAACAATGTCGAACAAAGAGTGTCCCCTGCATCACTGCAGAGGCACCCACGTGGCAGTGCCTCCAAGGTGTTGAAAGGGGGCACGGATTGTGGGGGCATCCTCCGAGGAAGGGCAGCCCCATGGCAGAGCAGATACTGGAGCTGTGATGCCTGAGCCAAGTGCCTTGGCAGAGGCTCATGAGCTGCCCAGCGTAAATGTGGGCAGCACTGTACAGAGGTGTCTGCTGTGAGAGGCCCTCAGTCAGGCTGCTGTGCAGTCATTTGCTGGAAAATAAATGGCAACGGCCCTCTTTGGTCTCACCTGATCATAAACTTGTGAATGCCAATGATGCCCCTCACAGTTTGAAGCTTAGCGGTGCTGTCTGATGCATTCTGGACCCTCTATGAGCATCGGCATAGGTGCCGTGCTTGTTTGGCCCTGAGGTATCCTCCATCCTGGCACCAGGCTATGACACACCAGCCCATTCATCACCCTCCAGGCTGGACTGTACTTTTGAACACTCAAGTTTCTTCTCGTATAATTAGTGACTTTCTTAAAAAGAAATACTTTTATTTGCTAATTGAAATTCAGAATTAGGAAGAAAGGCCCTTAGTCAGCAAGAGAGCGCACACCTGTTCAGTCTCATCTGATGCTACATACCACAAGGTGAGTTAGAGGAAGACAATGAACACAAGTTGAGCTGATGCAAGGTTGAATCTTGGCAAGTGTATCCTAGCACTGAAAACACAATGTGAGTGTAGCAGAAAACACGTGTCCCCTATTCTACTTGTCACCCAGCCATGCAGGTAATGACAGCAGCACAGACTTTAGAGCAGGATGGCAACCAGTGTGGAGATCACGGGCTGGACCACATGTCTCTATTATGATTTATAGACAGTATCACTTCAGGACTGTGCTGTTCAAGGAACTGCATTAATGCTTGCATGGCCTCCAGTTATCTGGTTTTTCCCCTTTGTTTTGACCATGCTTTTAGAAAAATCATTTATCTGTGCACCCTTGCTCTAGTCTCCATTGATAATCATGCTTTTGCCATGATTCTTGTTCTCTGATTTTCCTCCTAATCATCTCTGTGTGTCTAAAGAAATCTCTGTGTTAACACACTTCAAGTTTTCCTTTTCCTTTTCCCAATCTTTTCTTTGTTTCGGAAGCATGAATTCTCCTGGTAACCCAGACTGATTTCTCCTTGTTGTCAAGAGCAGCCAGTGATGTGCACTGGAGCAGGGCTCCTCAGGGAGCCTGCACCAACTTCTCACACAGCTGTCACTGCTGTCCTGTATGTCCTTTCCCAGCAGTAAGCATCTGGGTTTCGCTCAACCCCATATGTTGATTAGCAACACCCTTAAAATTCAAGCTATTTTGGATCTTTATCATGAAGAGTGGCTAATGCAGCCATTTGTGGGCATGGCTTATTCAGTACACCTTATTCAGGCAGCACCTGGCTCATCATCTGTGCGCACAGGCAGGAATGCCGGAATGGATGATGCCAAGCATCAAGCCACTTTGAAATGCAATGGAATAAGTCATTACTGCTCATGCTGTAACAGCTTCAGCCAGCAAAGCTGAATTTGAGGCCATTCTTAGCATAGAATCATAGAACCACCAGGTTGGAAGAGACCCAC
>WAAB01000018.1:223829-262591 GCA_013389865.1 Piaya cayana
GCGCGCTGGCGGCGGCCCCGGGGGCGGCGGGCGGGCGGCGCTGGGGCTTCCAGGCGCTGTCCCTGGTGCTGCTGCTGGGCCTGGGCGCGCTGCTGGACCTCTACCTCATCGCCGTCACCGACCTGTACTGGTGCAGCTGGATCGCCACCGACCTGGTGCTGGCGGCGGGATGGGGCATCTTCTTCTGCCGCAACGGCCGGGCCCGCCGCCGGGAGAGGCTCCCCCCGCCGCCCCCGCCGCCCNCCGGGGGAAGGGGCGCCGGCGCCCCGGCCCGCGGCGGCGACTTCGCCTACGCGCACCTGGCCTGGCTCATCTACTCCATCGCCTTCACGCCCAAGGCGGCGCTGATCCTGGGCACGTCCATCCTGGAGCTGATCGAGCTGCGCCTGCCGCTGGGCGCCACCGGCTTCCGCGTCACCCTGGCGCTCTCGGCGCCGCTGCTGTACTGCCTGCTGCGGGCCATCGGCGCCGAGGCCTCCGGGCAGCTGCTGCTGCCGCCGCGGCCGCCGCCGCAGCACCGCGCCGCCGCCGCCTTCCTCGCCACCTGCCTCGACCTGCTCGACAGCTTCTCCCTGCTGGAGCTGGTGCTGCAGCCCGGCCGGCCGGCGCCGCTGCCCGCCCCGCTGCGCTACCTGCTCATCGCCGTCTATTTCCTCTGCCTGGCCTCGCCGGTGCTCTGGCTCTACGAGCTGAGCGCCGCCCGCCCGCCCGGCGCCGCCCGCCTCGCCCTGCACCTCCTGCTGCCCGCGGGGCTGCTGGACGCGCCGCTGCTGGCCCTGCGCTGCCTGCTGCTCCTGCGCTACCAGCAGCCGCTCTCCCTCTTCATGCTCAAGAACCTCTTTTTCCTGGCCTGCCGCGGGATGGAGGCGCTGGAGACCTGCTGCCTCCTCCGCCCCGCCGCCCCGCCGCCCGCCAAGTACGGCCCCAACGCCGCCGCCGCCGGCCCCGGCGCCGCCGCCCCGCTGGCCCACGGGCTCTCCGAGGTCGACGTGGGGCCCCACGGGTACGTGAACGCCCTGGCGGTCACCGCCCAGGGCTGAGGGCCCTCTCCCCGCCGCCCCCGGGGCTGCTCGGGCTCCCACGGCTGAGCGGGGGAAGAAGGGGACTCGGGCTCTCCTCCTCCTCCTTCTCCTTCTCCGTCTCCTTCTCCTTCTCTTTCTCCTTCTTCTCCGTCTCCTTCTCCATCTCCTCCATCTCCATCTCCTACTCCTCCTTCTCCCACGGAGAAATCCAGCAGCAGAAGCTCAGCGGGAGCCTACGGCAGAGGCTTGGTCCCCAAAAACGCACCCACGCTTCGTGACAGGCCTTCTCCTCGTGCTTCTACCCCTCCACGCTCTTTGGAGGGTCCCGCTCTCCCCATCCCACTCCCCACCAGGACATTGCGTTGTTTTCTGGCCATAAAGGTTTAGCTTTTCCTTGTCCTCCTAAAATAGCAGGGACTGGTAGAACAGGCTGCCCAGGGAGGTGGTTGAGTCACCTTCCCTGGACGTGTTTAAAAGACAGATGGATGAGTTGCTGAGGGCTACGGTTTAGTGTTTGATGGGAATGGTTGGACCCGATGATCTAGTGGGTCCTTTCCAACCTAGTGATTCTATGATTCCGTCCCCTCCTTTTAAGAACTTCTGCTGACCACAACAATGGGACGTAAGCAGGGTCTGATGGGCAGAGACGTGCCTTTGGGGTGCAGGCGGGACAAAAGGAAGCACGCGTTGGTTTTCCCAGGCCTTGCAAAGCTGTCACCTCCGTTTCTCAGCATCAGCGCAGCAGTGGGGCTTGGCGTACCAGCTAGGGAACCTCTCGGAGCACGCCGGCCAGCCGGTTTTCAAAACTAGGAGCCACTTTCTCCAAGCTGAAAATTTCTACCTCTGTGCTTCAACGTTTTGCATCTTATTTTGACTTCACATGCTAAAGGAACACAAGAATCCAGCATGGACACATAATCTGGGGGTTTATACCCCACTTCACCACCATGGAGACATTGATTTCTGGTGAGAACAGGGTTTACAGCAGCCTACTGCTTACTTCAGACAGCAGCAGCCATGTGCTGGGGCGCTCATTTCTCTGTGAATATGCATGTTTATGGGATCAGTGTTGGTTTTCTTTTACGTAGCATAGGGTCTCCCTTTCCATTGGCCGGGAAGGATGGAAAGATTTCCTCTGCTCCCCCACCCCCTCATGCCTGTTTGAGGGAGCAGAGATGGGGCTAAGCCTGCAAACTGCCCCCTCTCAAACAGCAAAGCAGAGGATTCCGTGCTGCTGGGGGTGGGTCCTGCGCTTGGTGACCCTCACTTCTCGGCACAGAGCTCCTGAGCTTTGGTGAAAGTCCCCACACCAGCACCCTGTCCTCCACGTGCATGTAGTTAAGGGTGGGTGGGGAAAAATTGTTAGTGACCTCTCCTAGAAACACAGTTATCTCTTGTTTTTAAGCTCCATGAATGTTGAGTGAGGGTCAAGGCCTGTTCTTCTGCTGCCTACAGCTGCTCCTGAAACCAGACAAAGGGAAGCAGGAGCACAGAGGCCAGTTTGGAGGAAGGACTTTGCCCCTCCCAGGCTTATATTTTGTTATCTGGGCACGGCTGCATTCATTGGGAAAATGCCAGTTTCCTGTCCCAAGCCTTTTTTTCAAGCTGTTCTGGTGGGAAAGTGAAATAAAGCACAAGCTCCTGCTATCCAGAGCCAGCAGCAGGACCACAGGCACAGCCCAGACTTCTGCACACGCATCCATTCTCTCCTTCAGGGCTTAGGCTTCTGTGGGGCTGAGCCTCAGTCCCACCTCCCTTTTCGTGGAGTGGGGTCAACTGCCTGCTCCCTTGAACTGCTACAGCAAAATGTTTACAGGCTGGTAACTTCCAGTCCCCACCGTGCCGGTGGGGGTGCCATGGGGCTCTTCTCCCCCAACTTGTCAGGTGGCTGATGAGTTTTCAAGGGGCCAGAAAACCCCCTAAAAAAAAAAAAAGGGCAATAGCGCTCTTCTGTTCAGAGCTGCAGCAAGGATGAGCGACTTGCTGCTCTCCCCACGCCAAATGGAGAGTTGGCAAAGGCTGGGCTTAACTTTCCCACCAGTGCTTTATTTTTAGCCTGAGCCCACACATGGGCAATTGTGTGAATTTTGGCCAGTGGCCTTTCTCTTCAGTAACTTCTTTTTGTCTGGACAATCTTGGTGCTGTGAGTGACTGTGATTGTAAAACTTGGTACTGTGAACTTTTCCTGTGTGATGTGAAATGTGTTGAGGGGATGCTAAGTTCCTGGCCAGAGAAGGTGCAATGACAGGTATATTATGCTTGTACAGATCCTTGTTTCCTTGCACCTTCCTTTTTTTTTTTTTTTTCCCTCCAGCATTAAACAGATAGTAAAAGCTTGGCAAGAACGACAGTATTATTTGAGAGAGAATGAGATGATACCTGTACCTAGGAGTATTCCATACTTCAGTCAAACAGCTGAAGAAAAAACCCGAATAACTGCCAAAAACAAGATGTAGGAAAAAAGCTATTTACCCCCAATTATGTTTTGCTGCTTTTACAGCCAAGTTCACAATAGCACCAAACCATGTAGAACATCCCTGATACACTGAAGCATAAACATAGTTGAGACACTAGAAGGATCACAGCAGAATTATTAACAAGTCTTACTTGTCAGTACCCCTTCGCAGCACCTAACAAAGTTGCTGTTTCAACAGTGAGTGCCTTTTTCCATTTAAGACATAACTGAGAAAATGGCATATTTGAAATTTATCTAGCCCTGGTATATATTCAAGCCATTGAGAGCAAAATCACAGTTCAAATCTGGCTGTTGGACACAAGGGTTACCTGGGACGGATGACCCTGCAAAACAATGATTTTACTGTGTAGAATTCCTTTGTAGAAAGAGTGGTTCTTTGTAGTGCCATGTTTTTTAGGTTGTAGGTAAGTGTGCTGTTTGGAGAGCAGGAAGCTTTCCAAGTAGTTTTCTGTACAGGAGCCCCTTTGCAATTAAAGTGCAGCTCTGCTGCCTCGTCACTGACTGCGGAGAAACATTTAACTCTCTCCAAAGTCTTGTTTATAAATTTGCTCCACCTTTTGAATTCCCTTCCTTTGGTAATTTAACTCTCACTTCTATTTAAGCCCTTCTGCCACATAAGCTGTAGCAGAAACAGATATTGGTACCATTAAAGTGCAAACGATACCTCATCTTATGCACCTTGCACATCTACTGGATGCTCTGCCAACATTTAATGACTGCTCCAGGTCAAGAACACTTTGTTAAATGAAGTTGTGCCATACTAAGACATACTTGGGATTCTGTTACAAGCCTTGTAACACAACACACTTATTTAGCATTTTATTACTCTTTGCTACCCCGACAAAAGAGATTACTACTCCCAGGAGGGGAATCTGAAGTGAGAGGTAGGGCCTGTGGTCAACAGACTCTTGGCATCCCCTTGGCATTAATGAGAACTTGTATTTTTTAAAAAGCAAGATTGTTAAAATAAAATTAGAAACTTGTGACTGATTTTGCTCATTTGTTCCCTTCTTTGACTATCGCTGGGCTATTCAATTTTGCACTCAAGGACCAACAGATGCATTAACTTGATTTCCTCATGTTGGATTGCTAAAATAGTGTCTGGATTTTTTTCTCAAACCAACTTCTGGTAAGTGAAAGCGAATTCTAAAAGCTGTGACACCAAGGGAGTTATTTGAGAAGAGAATGACTACAGCAAGAAAATCCAGATGACAGTTCCGAGCTTCCTATTTAAGTGATCTATAGGAATTCATAGCACTTGAAAACCACTCATGGGGGGGGGAAAAAAACCCCCACAAATTTACATGTTAATTGCTGTAAGATAAAAGAAACTTTAAGGAGTGGGAGTGTCAAGATGACAACTGCTCACATAATTTGCAAATTTGATTCACTGGAGAAGCACTGAGATCACAGCTGCCTCTTGCTCAGCTGCTGTCAGGTTCTAGGTTCTGTATAGACAGGAAATAAAGGTGGCAGCCAGTCTTAAATTTGGATCAGTGCAGGGACTGTCCCTTTGTTACTCCTTCCAGACATCTGCCTGCAGAGAAAGCGAGCTGTCTTAACAGTCCTGCCTCACTGAGCAACCCTGCATAGAAATTAAACGCACTTATAATACTTTCTTTAACACCCATTTTGAAGGAGCATGCACTTCCCACACACGAGGGCTCCCAGCTGCATCCAGCTCAACTGGACACAATCAAAACACTTTGCAGGAAGATTTTGGCATGTCAAGCAGTTCAGTTCTAGCTCTCAGCTCTCTAAAACAAATACTAATGTAATGAATTAGGCAGAACTGAGGACATAGGTATTTAGGTAAATATATCCAAAAAAGTATTCCTGTTTATTTAATTTAAGGAATAAAACAAGTTATAAACATATAAAATTATAAAATATACATATTACAATACTGGTTTCAAGTCAAAAGAACATATCTTCTGAGATACCAGATGTTTTTAAGTGCTAAAATAAAATTCTCAACATTTTTTGACAAGTTAATTTAGAAGGATAGGAAGATTACAAGCTTGTCTGAACAAAGGAGGAAGGCCTAGATGTATTTACATCTCACAAGCTGTTATCCAGCAGGCTGGACTACAGAAACCACAATAAACTGGGTAACGCCAGCCTTGACTAGACCACTTCTCAGTCAGTGCTACATAGGCCAACAAGCAATCACTGGCAGGGAACAACTTTTTCTAGTGCATCAGGCCTAATCTTCAAAAAACTCTGGAATAGATACTGTCACCATTGCTGCTCCTGGAAGGTGCACCCTGTAGTCTATATAAAGTATTTCACAATGAACTATCTGTGCTCGAGTTTACACCCACATAAATGCATTTTACACTCATTTTAGCTCAGCTTCCCCTAACAATTATAATCTCCACTCTAAAATAGCATCTGCTGAAGCTACGCTTCCTTCCCCTCCAAAACTGTCTTTTTTCTTATTTCCTTAATTGTGTGTTATTATCTACATCTTCAGTTCAAGTCTCACTGGTGCTAAGACGTCCAAAAGCACTGCAGCAGCACATTAGAAAATACACCAGATACCCCTGATTCAGTAATCCTGTATTCTTCTTATAATTGTATAAGCAGCCTGAAAACCATATTTTTTTTGTATATTATCCCTCTTCTCCCCTCCCTCCCTGGGCACTTCCTCTTACTGCTGGTTTTCAAGCATGTACTTCCCAGTAGGGAGAGTTATGGAGATTTTAATTAAAAGTTTATTCCCCTCACTGCTCAGTTACTCTATTTGATTTTTGAATGGCACTGAAAATGCAGTTCTGAGTGAAATGAATGAGTGCTAAAAGAAAGTCTCCAGACATGCGTATCAACTAGGTAGAGACAGCCCTAACCTAGATGAAGCTCAAGGCACACATCTTTAACGCAGTATTTACCACAAAACATACAAAATATGTATTAAAATGGCAATGCAAATTTTGCCATGTTATCTAAATCTATTTTCTAAATGCTGTCCATGACTTTTATCCAGTGCAATAGAACCAGTACAGCTGGATGGCATTTTGAAGGCACAAGTGAATAAGCCACAATGAATCTTCAACAATGAATGAAAGAAATAATGTAATACATTTGTCCAAGGAAGAGAACTACTGCCTGTTCTTTCACTCGAATGGCTGATAGTCATTGCTTCACTCCAGAGGTTGAAGGCAACGTTACCAGACTGCTGGGCAACCCTGTCTCCTAGTAGGAGATAGGAAGATCCCACCAGTAGGTCACTGATAATACAAGGACAAGGGTGGTGTTGGAAATGCAGCTCCAGCACTGTGTGCGTTATCACCTTCCATCCCTATATTTCAAATGAAGCAGGTCCCAAATAGAGCCTAACAGTCCTCCAAAGACTGGCCACTGGCCATCACCTCAGCTGGATATCCCCAGTCAGAGCTCTGTTGAATATCCTGGAAAAGCAGTTGCTGTTGGAGGCTCTTTAGGCTGTTCAAGACCTCTGGAGAGAGTTCATGGAAAACCACCTGGTTTTCCTGATCTTCCTCTTCTTCCTCCTCCTCCACAAGGTCATCAGGAGGCAAAGGAGAACATCTAGAGATGTATCCCTGGTCTGACTGCACTGATTGTCTTTGGTCTTTGCACTGGTCATCAAAGACCAGTTGCTGTTGCCTGTCAGCCCCCTCTTGGCAGAGACATGGCTCTGATGGAATGACGTGCTGCTGATAAAGAGAGTGCATAAGTCCATTCAGATGGTGTCTCAGTTCACCTGAGAGGTTTTCAGGACTCTGGTCATCATCTATCACTGAAACTTCAGAGTCATCATGGAGGCTGACGTTATTCCTCATAGGAAACCTTGACTCCAGAAGAGGAACTCCTTCCATACAGTCCTCATTACTCAGCATGTGATGAGCAAGTATATTTCTATCTTCCATGGAGGAGACTGGCTCCACTACCTGAACCAGAGGAGCCTCATCCATAGGAAGCACCATAGTCTGGGAAATCAGATCCCCACATGGATTAAGTTGAGGTTGCAGTTTACAGCCTCTGCTTTCACCTTCATGCATGTGGAGGTTCACAACATAACAGCAGTTAGGGTCGGGCTCCCGTAGGTGCAGCTGGTGTTTCACAATTCCACCCTGTTCACTTAGCAATGAATCCACCTGGCTCTCTCTGCTTAGGGACTGCAACTCTTCATCATTATCTAAGCAGATGGTTTCACTCTCAAACCAGTCCGGGTGCTCAATCTGCCAGTTCTTGAACTTTTCTACTGCCTCTTTCAACTTCCTTCCACTAGGGGTATCAGTGTAATTTTCAGCTGTAATTTCCTGGATTCGATGGATGCGCCCAGGTTCGAACTTCTCCAAGTCCTGAATCCGAAAATAAATATCCTCAAACTTGTCCATCAGTTGGTACCTGGATGTGACATTGAACAGATCAGGTATATCTTCCTCACTACTTATCCCCTCAAAATAGCAGACTATGTACATTCCAAAACAGGCTGGCTTCTTGAAATCTGGCAGGATCAAATTCAAGGCTGGGGTGAACAGGTCTCCCATAGGCTTTTGGTGATCTTGCTTCAGACACACAGGCTCACTCCCAAGCATGGCCTGCCACTTAGCCTGGGTGCCCCGTGAACATAAGATGATAATCTTTGAAGATAGGTCTTCCATTTCCTTCTTCTGTCGAGTAAGCCAGGGCAACGGCCCCAACTCTGAGATCTGATGATCTTCTAGCAGATCTAAGGCTACAGCAGTGCCACAGACAGTCATCAGAAACTCTGCAAACTTCAGCACCACATCCACATACAGTAGGTGATCTGCAGAGTATACAATCCAAACCTTTCGAGGCTTCAAGGGTGGCAGAGGGAGGTTGGAATATGGTGCTGCTGAAAGACAGAAAAATATTCACCCCAGTCACACTCCTGAAATTTAATGGTGCAAGCCAGCAGCAATCAACGCAGGACAATATAACCTAAAGGTTCTAGCAACTACTAGTTTTGAAGTTATTTTGGTAACGCATGCAGACAACATCTCATTGCAGAAATTTATTATGAAAGTCCAGACAGAGGAGGTGTGATTTGTAATAATGCCTGGATGGTTTACAAAATTTCACCACACAAAAATACTACACATGCTTTGGAAGTCTTGCAAATGTAGCTATATTATGTGCTGGAGCACCAAGAGCATCCACCCCAACACTAACTCCTGTTGCTACAGCTTAGATGATTAGCAAGGGTTCTCTTGCCAGTAAAGTCTCAGCTGGGTCAGAAGCCTCATCACTTTACAAAGTAATTATCTTCCATCTGCCAAACATGGCATTCAAAAATCTGTATCTTCTGTCCATGGCTACTGGATATTTGAACATTTGTTTTAGCTAAACTAAAAGATCCTAAAATCTTTTGGTTTTGAGAAGCACCTATACAGTAGTAGAGCCTATGATAGTTCTTTGTGAACAATTGTGTGAGACTTCCAGAATGCATTAGGTGTCCTTGACAAAACACAGGCAGGACAACTTACCAGTCTGCAAGTCATTGTGGTTCCATTTCTCTCGCCGGTGCCCTGGAAGACAGAGAAAGTCACTATTAGTTCTAAAACCAAGAAATGAGATTAAACCTTTAAAACAACCCTTTCCAAAGATTTGGTTTAAAAAAACCCAACCCCCCAGTCTTTTACTGTGCAGGGATAAAGACATGGGGAGGGAGAAGCCTAATTAAAAAAAAACACTAAATGAACAAAGACTCTTCTACAGTAAGTTCTGCAGTGTACCTTGCTACACTTTTCCTTTGAAAGGAGAAGGAATGCACTCAAAATCAATTTTCTCCATTTCTGCCAGATTTGGCCAGCCTCTCAGGAAGGACAGACCCCCCCCAGGTTGTTCTGCTACCTCTCCTTAAAGGCAGGAGGCTTTTTTAAAGGTAACTTTCTCTTTCCTTTATGAGATTTCTTTGAAGAGGCAACTAAAATGTCCCTAGCTACATCCTGATGTTAAGAAGTTTCCCAAAAGATACTCAATTACTCCTCTCAGGTATAAACTCCTCTGCACAGTTTCACTATTAACTATGTCTTGGTTGCAGCACAAGAGACTAGGAATTAGTCCCCTCATAAGCTCTGAAGCACTATGAAAATGGAATACCAGATTGTGTGATTCACAAAAGACTTAACTAGGTGGATGCTATTGGAATGTTACAAGTCCCATGGTGTAAAACAGAAGGTGTTTACATAGGCATTATCTCAGTGGCAAGACATCAGAACAGCAAGGAAGAAAACCGAAATAGGAAAAGGTACAGAAGTAGGAAAAACAGTTTCAGCATTGAATCTTTTCTTCCTAGCTGAAATGAGTCTTACCTGCTCGTTTTTTGGTCATACAAATCACACCTGCTATGACCGATCCCACCAGTAACACACAGATCCCAGTGATACACCAGTAGAACCATATAAACATGTCACCTGCAGTATAAAAATAGTGCTTGAACATTGCTTTACACAGAGTTTAACTAAAGATCAGGTCTTTCTTGGGCAGCAGGGACCAATGGAGAATGACCTCGCCATTGCTCAAAACCACAGGTAGCTCAGCACTTCACACTCTCAACACATCACAGCCACTTATCAAAACAAACTCCTACTTTCATGATGATGCTCTACACCATAAAATTGCCCCACAAAGAACCATATGTGCAGTAGATTGAAAGTGAAGATGATAACCTTCTTCTAACAGCAATGTTTATCCAGCTTTGACAGCCATGCTGCCCATGTCCTGCTTGTTCAAGCAATCCATCTTAAAAAAACCAGCACCATTCAGGGTGATGTATTTTTTTCAATCTACAGATGTTTTTCTCTTTTACCATCTTGGGCAAACTAGTTCTTTACAGGTGTCATTGCAGCCAAAAAAAAAGATGTCAAATCATTATGCACATAATTTATCTCAACATTCATAAAAATGAATATATGCAAGCTATTCTCTCCAAAAGCTGTTTTATATTATGCAAATTTTTTTAACACTGAGCAAAGTGACAGAAAGTATTTTATATTAAGACTCTTCTTGTCAAAACTGTTTCTCAAAGAATTTTATGCAAGTGAAGCATCTCTAGAAAACTGTTCTCTGATGTTCACACTTGTCATGGTTTAGCCCCTCTACCCAGCTTGGTTGGAGGCTGAGTGCGAGCAGTTGTGGTCCCTATTTCTTCCCCATGGGGAAGTACCAATGACCCATTACTTCAGTGATAAATCATAAATTTTAAGGGGTATCACTTCTGGAGACTGACACTGTCTGAAAAACATGTAGTTAATTTTCAGCAAATGAAGTTACTTAGATGAGACTTAGCTAAAAAGTTAGGAAGTTAATTCTGCCTAAGCTCAAGCCAGAGCAACACTGCATACAAGAACTTACCTCGTTACACCACAGTGAAGTAACTCCTAACACAATTCACCCTGAATTCAGTGTTACAAGGGGTCATTTCCTGCCCATCAGATCATCCACAGAGATGATATTTTGTTAATTCTATATGGCAGGACAACAGAAGCAAGAAAAGCTTCAGAGTAGTGGAAGAACTTCTTACCTGATGGCTCTGTACCTGCAAAAGACAAAAGTTAGGTTAAAAATTCAGCTCTCATCTGTAAGATAATGGGAAATTAATTTACAGAAAAACAGTTCTCACTTGGAGCTGGTGCACATGGGATGAAAGCAGAGTGTCTCAGACAGTCCGTGCCACAGCTCGCAAAGAATGGCTGAATCTGCAGTTAAAATAAATTCAGAAAACAGAAGCTATTCTTAAAAGCAGTTTTGTTTCCCACTTTCCCCCCGCCTCTATATTCCCTCTATTTTAGCACTGGGACCTAGAATTCCCTTTTCCCTTCAGAAAACAAGATTAATCAGGAATTCTTACATATACATTAAGAAAACAACAAGCTCCTGTGGCTGCACACTTGCCATTTCCACTCCATAGTTTCTGACTTGGCAACCCTATATTAAGGAAAAGCCACCATCCACAGAGAAAAGTTACATAAAAAAATTATTCTTTCAGCCATAATAATAATAATTTCCCTGATACAGGCAATTAGGGATTAGCCAATCTCAGAACAAAACACTGTGTAAAAAGTGTAACATTCCTAAGCTGCTTACTGACTTTTGGGGGAAGGAATAACACAGGGACAACAGTGAGATCCTACCTGTATTTCATAGTCGCAGCAAGCTCTTATGTTCTTCTCTATTTTGATTGTGACATTCACTTGCTGCTGCAGCCCACCCTGCAGAAGTCAGACGTGAGTTACAAGAAAATGGAATGAAAGCAAGTAAAATGAAAAGGAGTTGACATGAGAACAGGCAGTGGTCTGAAGAAGTCTTCTGTAAACAAGAAGCCCACAATGAACAAAATGGATAAGTGGCCTGGCCACCACCACTGCAGGCATCCCATGTGCCAGATGTGATAACAGGGCTAAGACAGCAGTCTAAGGTTGCATAGGTACAAGGAAACAATTAAGGATGGTTCTCATCGTGTAACTTCAAATGTATTAACTTAAACTTACAGGTTCTTAACAATGTAAATGTCTTCAGTTACATAGCGTGTAAACATTAACAAGTTTCCTTGTTTAATTAAAATGCTGTCAACGCTGCTCTTTCTGACACTAGAACAGACAAATAAGTTGTCTTTGCTACCTGCTGTACATAACCACTATCATGGCAAACTAAATATACTCTCTTTACAATGACTAGCAGATACATACTACAAAATAAAGTATATTCCCCTCTGCCAGGGAAACATGCACACAGCACTGTTGGTCCTGCCCTCTCTCAAGGAAGGGTGGGGACTGGTACCAAACATTCAACATCTCTCCTCCCTCAGATGCCTGGAGGGGGACATTTGTTATGCTAGAAGACACTTTGGATCTACTTTGAGATTGTTGACAACACAGACTGTAAGACCTATAGTAACTGACTCTCAGTTTGATTGAAACGTCTGCTACAAAACCACTCATTCTTGATGGAAAAAATTTATCTAACTCCCCCTCTCCTCCAGCCATCACATTTGATGAACTACTTTAACAATTTATGGAAACATTATACCTCAATTTTGGTTAATTTATCTAGCCTCATCCCCCAGGCATTGGTCTGACAAAGGTAATAAAGCCCAGATAGTGAAATATCAAATTTGGATTTTCTTTGCAGAGGTTTACAGACTGCACTATGTGTTATAAAATCTCCTTTTGATCCTTTATCCACCAAATTCCTGAAATAGAGCTCCCCTTTCCAAAGGTAACTAAAAATCTCTGAAAACATTACCTTCAAAATTGCTGTACAAGTTGCATTTGTTTGCATCTCCTATAACATGGCTCTAACTTTTTGTTTAGCAACCATTAAATAAATGCTTGTCTAAATTACCATAGATGATATAATTTAGGAAGTTATTACCTCAGTGAAATCACGTGTGATCATTTTACACTTCATCTCTTTCAGGAAACTGGCCACATGAATTTGGTATCGAGCTGACTCCGTCCATGGGTTAAAGCTCACAAGCAGAGTTGTGTCATCTAGACTTTTACCCTGGATCCTGGGCTCCCACAAACTGCCTGGAATGAGTGCAGATATTCCCAAGTTTCTCAGCTGCCATAAACATTTTAACAGGGTACCTGCATCTACACGATTCAAACAATTTTTTACCTGTCTCTATACATGAGATGGTTCTCTTCATTAGAGGGTCCTCGCAGTCTGCAAGAAAGACCAGAGGCTAATCAGAAACATTATACTTCCACTTAAGAAAAACATATTCTTCCCAGACACCTAACTAAGACCTTATTGCTGAGACCTTTGTTCCAAAGCAGCAGCAAAATACTGCAGCAGAACAGAACGGAAAACCAAGTGTTTCCTTTCCTTTTCCAGCTCCTTGACTGACACAACACATCCTTTGCCATTTTATAACAAAAATGCCATGTTGACAACTATGAGCAAGTTAAGAAGAAAATTATAAACCAGTTTTCAAGCTGTATCAACTGCCAAGTATTTATAAACTAGTCAGTGCAGCCAGAGGGCACTGCAGATGCTCAGCATCTTCAGGGAAAACAACTAAAGATTTTTGCTTACAGGATAATTTTCATATAGACAAAAGTCAGACACTACACTCTATCAAGTTTCTTGGTAAATTATGCCAAGCTGTGCCTTTGAAATCAAACTTCACCTGTCTAAATTTAATGTAGAAGCCAGACTTTACTCCTTCTGATTTGGAAATTTTGGCCTGTACTTTCAGCTTCCACAAGGAGAGAGGTAACTCTGACAGACCTGAAATTAAGTAAAAATCACAGCAGTAGACCACAAAGAGCATGAAAGATTACTCTACAACCCCATTCATGTAAATAAAATATCTCTGGTCAAAGACACAAGTAAATTACTGAGAATACTTAATTTAGCAATTCTCAGTCACGTGCCTAGTCTCACCTCAGCAAGAAGAGAGCTGGCTCTAAAGCTCTAGCTGCTCTTGTAAATGACCAGAGAGAGTCTTAGACGAGAAAAAAAAATGCCACCAAGAGCTATTTGAGCAGGAGGGTAACTAAGTCTCAGCTTCAGGGAAGACAGGTATCCTTGCCAATACCAACACCATGGCAGGGTAGCTGAGCTGGAAACAGATTGATCAGAGTTTGAAATCTCTGCTGCTGCTTCACAAAGTGAGGCATGCATGCAATACCCTGCACAAATTATACATGTACTTTGGCTATATTGTAGATAAGGTCAGCACCATGGACCTTCTAAACAGCAGCTTCCAGAAAGGGCAACAGTGTTTTATAATACTGTCACTGTACTGCCAAACTTACTATTCACAGGTCTGCAAAAACTACCCCAGTTACAGGTCCACAAACCTTCACAGGCCTAAGCTTGAGGCCTAAGCAAACTAGAGCTTCTCTTACCAGGCATTGTGAAAGATGTGGATTTGCGATTGTAGTCTCCATCCACACCCAGTTTGGGCAGGTGGTACACAGTCACTTGGTAAGTCTGGCCAGGTTCCACTTCAAAACGATCAAAAGTGAAATTCCACTGAAAACAAAACAAATTCACAAAGACTTAAAATAAGAATGTTGTCCTACAAAGGCAGTGAAATTAACAGCTGACTTGACCTTGTTCCACTGTGTTCCTTCATCCCATATCCCTTTTTCTAAAGCTTGACTAAGGAACTCAGATGTATTGAACATACCAATCCCTTGGTCTATCTCAAATTCTTCTGTTCAGAATGAGAAAGTACTGTCATTTCTCAGGATTTCGGAACTGATACAACATCCTCTTGCCAAACAACTGTGTGGATTTTCCACTAAATTACATTTTTAACTGAAAGAAAACAAGGCTAACATATGATGTTTCAAGACCAAAATTCTAGTGTGGTATGAATCTTGCAGTGCTATGCAAGTGCTGAGCATTTGGAATTGCAATTATACATATATAGTTCCTTACCTGGCTATTCCATACATATTTTCTTAAACTATTCTGTTTTCCACATATCATCAATGCTATGCAAATTCTAGGAAAGACACTGGCTTCAGATGGTAAGCCAAGTATGGCCCAGTTCCGAGCAGTAAGGAACGAACTCCAGATTCCTACTCATTATAAAGGAAGCTGTGGCTGTGTAGCATTTTTCTGATGAGTTTCCTAGATCGAGTGTAAGCCAAAGGACAACCCCAAGGTTGGTGCTTTCTTCAACAGCAAGAGAATACAGGAAAGGAGTGAAAGTAAAAGGGAGGATGAGTTTAAAGGAAGGCTACAGATGTCACAGCCGTTGTGCAGAATACAGAATCTCCTACAATTATTTGCTTTAAGCAACATCCAGAATGATAATGTGTGCGAGGCAATGAGAACAATTCTTAAAACCTGAAGGATAGGAAGAGTGAAAGAGAAATCAAGATAAGAAAGCAGCTTGTACATGGTTACAAACAAGCATAAAACAAATTAGAAACAACAGTAAGCCTCAAAGCTCAATATCTTGATTGTTTCATCAACTCTAACAGCCTATACTTTTTAATCAAAAACCTTACTGTATGATAGCGAAAGCAGAAACAAACCCATGGACTAGAAAAAGCAGTTTGGAGCCCATTGCACTCACCCGTCCTCCATCTGGACGGACCTGAAGTGGCAAGTTGTTCTGAAAGTCATACTGGGCACAGATCTGTTGATTATTGTTCACCTGCATAACAGTCAGCTCTGCCCCTTGAAGATATTGGATGCTAGCTGCAGGCACAGGGACAGAGAGAGGTGTCATCTTCACGTATAGAGGTTGCACCCTCCACAGAGATTGCCACTGTGCCCAGTCTTATCATAGCCTTATTCCTTTGAAGTGCTAGGGAACCCAACACAAAGACAACTAGCCATGAAAAAGTGAGCGTGCAGGGTCAACTAACTGCACGATCAGCTTAAAGACTGTCTTGCACAAGAAGAGCTCCAAATGAAGGAGCAGAGTAGAAGGCAACTTCATCCTTTCAGGCACCTTAGCAGTTCCACAGGTTCAATGTTGTGTTTAGCTCTGTCTCTCAAGGCTGCTTCACACAGTTTGGGCACCAAAGCAAATATGTTTTTATTTTGGTACAGACAATCCCAATGACAATCTATCTGTCTCAATGATACGCAGAAGATACCTCCTTTTGCGAGTGACTGATTGTGCACATTTTGGGTCACCCTTCTAGAGGATTGTTCACATAACTTAAGAATTCATAAGGCAGTTGTGGAGTACAAATTCCAAATTTGTACCCAAACCTGAGGTTTATTTTTGTCAGACTACTAAGTAAATCCTCATTATTTTCAGTGACTGCCCTGTGGGTGCCTTCATGACATCACAGTAAAGATGTGGGTCACTTGATTCCACTTCTACCTGCATTCCTGTCTTAAGTATTATCCCACACTAGTGGAAAAATTTCAAGTTCTTGAATACCCAGCACACATAGTGCTCCAATTCAGTCACCAAGAAAAGACAAAATCATCCCCCAAAACAAACAAAATGAAGAAGGCAACCCCCAAATTTCAAAGCTCTGCTTTCATGACTAGATCAGTAAGACTTCAAGTCATTATTCTCCTCCTATCTTTAACAGATCACATCCATTTCCTCTGCTCTATGTTCATATTAGACAACTACCCCTTACCATCAGTGGCCACTTGCCATTCTATCCGAAGCACAGGAAGTAAGCTGCCATCCACCTGATGGAAAATGTCAGAAGAGACACGAAGACTGCTTGGAGCAGAAGGAGTCCACCTGCTTGGAGTCCAGCTTGCCTCCATGCAGGTACCTGTCCAGCAAATGAAAGCCATCATTTAGGGTGGGGATGAGGAGCCTCTACTCAATCGCAGTTGTGGTCTGTGCTTAGGGTTAGGGTTACTCAGAAGGCAAAACAGGGTGACAGACTGCTTCCCAGCTCAGAAGGGCAGTTTTCAGCATGTAAGTACTTCATAAATTGTCTGCAATATTCTGAACTCATTCATTCTAGTAACTCACACTTCCTCTTTTCCTTAAGATCCATTAGCAATTATCGCAATCAATGCAGTCAGGTCAAACAGGTCAAGTTAGTTTACTCAGTATGTCCTGCATCAAATCCATACCTTGCTGCTGAAACAGACTTATGTTAGAAGATGAGTACTGATTTCCATGTTTCCAATGATGGGAAGTCTGTCAGATACCCAGGGAAATTGTTTCAATTGTTAATTACTCTCTGTTTAAAAACTGCCTTACTTCTAATTTGAATATACATCTGAATTTAGCTTCCAATGACTGCTTGCTATGCCTTTCCTAACTCAATAAGCTCTCTGGACAGAAAAATAATTTATGCTAGTCAATACAGCTTTAGGAAAAACTGGGCCTATAATCTCATCAGAAAATGAAATCAGGTACGACAGGTATTAGATGTGATCTATTTAGACTTTTGTAAGACATTTGACTTATTACAGCACATTAAATAGCTCTCCTGAATATTAGTGAAGCACAAATACAGGAAGAACTAGGCTGACAAATCAAGGAGGAGTTTCAAGTGGGAAATCATTACTGTTTGAATCTTTTAAATAGCTCTGTGAGGGTAAGCTTAGGCCCAACACTATGATTTTTCTAGAGAATATCAACAATCTAAAAGTAAATATTAAAAAAAAAACTGATGAGAGTATATAGCCATTTGACTTATGGGGAGGGAAGGCGGAACTGAAAAGATAAAGAGAACTGAGTCACTTTCTACACTGTACCTATTCAGACAAAACAATTCTTGACACACCATGCGATACACCTCAGCACATGTTGTGTGGGCCATATTTACCTAACGAGAATTTATAACGTTATTTATTTATGACGGCATTGCCTAAAAACTAGCAGAAAAACTACTGAGCATAAGTTGTGTCATGCAGTCCATGAATCATAGGAACAGGCTAGTGCGATCACTGAATAGATCTAAAAGAAGAAAAAGGGTAAAATGAATATATAGGCTTTGGAGAGATCAGTATGACACTCATTAGCTACTTGTAACCACTGTAATATTGATAAGAGAATAATGAACAGCAAGCAAAAAAAAAATTTTAGGTTTGACTCCTCAAGAGGAAAACAGTCCTGCTAACAGTTTTAACTGACAGAAATCCATGCTGCTAATGAAAGGTTGCTCTCTTGGCTACATTTTCCACTTACTCCCTTGCAAGACTGTTTGATGATTTGGTTCATAAAAACAACCTGCCAAGTGAAGACTTCCCCATTTCTTTGGTGAGCTACTGTCAGGCAAAGCTCAAGGAAGAGGGGTTCAGCGTGCAGGCCCATCACCATTGGCACTGGCCCCTGGGAAGCTGTGGGAGTGCACAGCCAGATGCTGGCAGGGAGATACCTAAGAGCAGCACTTTCCCACTACATAGTGCACAATCAACCCCTCCTTCCCCACACCCCAAATACACTTTCAATATGGGAACAGGGAAAAGCATGCACTATCCCTTCTTGTGACAGCACAGTTTAGGGCTTAGGAAGTAATTAGACAATCCTCAAATGCTCATTGTACCCAGAAGTACTATAGAAAACCTGATAAGATTAAAGTACCTTTCAGAAAAGAGTGTACTTGGCATTAAAAATATTCTTTTCCCTAGAGTAGAAAACCATAACAAGAACCATAAAACAGAATTTCAACCAAATATTCAAATAAACCAGCATTTTAACAGTGGGGCTGCAGTCTGGTTTAGACATGTTGTCAAGCTGTATTCCAATGGTAACCTGCCCGTGGGAAATAAGATCCAATCTGATCCCACCCAACTCCTCTCCTGCCAAAAAAGTTTAAAATCTTGTTATTTGCAGCATAATCATCTTCCTGATCTGGCATGCCAAGCATGGCTATAAAAATACTTGCGCCAGTAGGATACAGGGTAGGGCATCAAGGCAGAAATGAGCCTCAAGAATGAGAACTGCAAAGAAAGGTCAAAGAGCCCTGCAGGGCCATGCAGATGCCTCTGCGTACCAAAGGCAAAACATTCTCCCTTTATAAGGAACATTGCCCATTATTGTAATAGTGTTTCAGATGCTTGCCATTTCTGAGACCCCTTACACTTGGTGTCTCCAATATATTTGTTCAGCGAGGCTTGTAGTAATTCTGGTTTCCTTTTCCAGTTCATAGAATCACAGAATCATTTAGGTTAAAGATCTTTAAGATCATCACATTAATTTGTTGAACTTCATACCAAATAATTTACAGAAATTACTCTCGGTTGCACCTCTTTATGCCCCCTTTTTATTCTAGTTCATAGATTAATTTTTCAAATCCTATCATAGATATAATAGCTTGTAATGAACATTTACAGACAAACTTGTCCTAAACTTCCCATTCCTTTAAAAAATTGACTACCCCAGCTTTAAATAAAAACTAAACAAGTTGCATTGTGTTCCACCCACCCCATCCCAAACTCTATCCTGAAAGACTTAATTTCTCATTCCTCTTTTAGCTGAAGCTGATTATGCACCAAACTGAAAATTCCCAAAGCAAAGCATGATAGCAGTGCTTCACTTTACATCTCTCCAATTCTAGCAGGAAAAAACTCCCTGCATGAACCCAGTTAAAAAAAAGCAAAAAAATAAAAAAAGCATGATCCTATGGGAAAAGCACAGTAAAGAAAAAATTACTTACTCTTTCTTACGAGGCAGCTTAAATCCTGTGGGGGAGAAGAAAGAATATTATTACTCTCAGAATAGAAACTGGATTGACAGTAATTTTCTGCTTAGTAGCAGGACATGAGCAGGAAGAACACAATTCAGCGAACCGCGGCACATACAGACTGGAAGAATTAAACACCAGGAAACACTGCACAGAACTTCAATCAGAAAATCAGAGCACACAGGACATGAAACCTGTGCACAGCTGAATTGCATGTCTGCCAGTAGTAGTTACAATAATGGAAAGAAATTGGAGAGGCAAAAATGCAAGATGATGATAGCAAAAACCTTCAAAAGTCCAGAACTGTGGAAACAGAAATCAATGTGACATTAAAGACTGCTTGAAGTAGATGGGTATATTTTTAAACACCATTGCTTTACGTTACTGCTGCCTGGCAGCGGTCACAATGATAATGCTTGCAAGGTCTATGCCCATCTGACTGGAAGCATGAGCTCTCTGCAACTAGGATTGCCTGCAGCAGGTTATCCCCTGAAATGAAAGCCTACAACAGTTGGGGCTGGTCTTTCCTGATGCAGGGGAAAGACTAACATTTAGTAATCACCAGGCCTGAAAGTGGGATATGGTGATTTTATTTTCTAGAAATATATTTGAGAGGCAGCCCATGAAGAAAAAAAAATCAGAATTAGACAGTTTCATATTTTGTAAGGATAAACATGTCTTGAACACAAAGAAGTAACCAGAAATTATGTGGGTTCTGACTGGCTTTCCCCAGGTACGTTTCATTTACACTGTAAGACCCCATGGTCACCAGGATAAAATGTGAGCTTCCTTGGGTAACATGATGCAAAACTGTAGCTATAAGAAGTCTGAAGTTTTCACTGACTTCATAAATCAAGATGAGGCCAAGGTTTCCTCCCATTTGTTTCCTATGTCTTGACATATAAAGATGGATATTGTTACACCACTGCCACAAAATAATTCATTCCAGTAGAGGAGGCAAGGCAGTGGGATTTTTAACCTCTCTGCAACTTAAGGTCAATTCCAAGTGTATTTGGGGCTTATTAACATGGCGTAGTCATGCCTATCCAAGGCTTTATTTACATTTTCAGGGATGGGTGATGAAAAAAAAAAAAACAGCTGTGCCTTTTCAGTAGTGAACATGCCTTCCACTGTGGCATGGAAAGCTGAGGTTTCATAGACACTAGACTGGCATCAGACACCATCACTGGGATAAAGCTGCCCTAAAAGCTGCATAGCAGCGCCCTGGGTGAAGCACAGGAGCTCTAACATAATCAATGGCAAAATAAATCTATGAATGGACAGTATGAAAGGACACATAAGAGGTACTTCTCACTATTCTTGTACTCAAAAAGTCAGAGCAGCCACAACTAGGGGAATCAACCTCATCAATTTAAACATAAATACCAATTTAGTCTTAACCGTACTTTTACAATTATACTGCACACAATTATTTCAGACAAACATAGAGAAAAATCCTCCATGGAGTATTTAGATCCTGTTGGACTAATAAAAATTGGTTACAAGTATAGCTAATAGAGATGTTATTGCAACTTTGATAAAGTAAAAACCTAGAAAGCAAGTAAGCAAGTTAGTGATCAAACCTAAACTAGCTAAACTACAATCACTGAAAAAGAGAGAAGTATGAATTCTAACTACCAGCATAGAAAAGCAGGTTAAGGTATGAAAAAATTTTTACTCCAAACATTTCAAATGCTTGATCAGACTTTCTTAGGTAAATTATTTTGCCTGACAATGCCCCTTGCACAGTAGGTGCAGTGGCCAAGACAGAGTTAATTTTCTTCAGAGCAGATAGTACAGTGTCATGATCTGGATTTGTGATCAAAACAGTGTTGATAACATAGATGTTTTAGTTATTACTGAGCAGTGCTTACACAGCATTAAGGCCTTTGAAGTTCCTTACATTGTCCCCAAAAGCAGACAGTGTAGGGGTGCACAAGAATTTGGGAAGAGACACACCCAGGACCGCTAGCCCCAGCTGACTAGAGGAATACCTCAGACCATATGACACCGTGCTCTGCATGTAAAGCTGGGCAACACTGAGGAAAGGGACATACTTGGTGTTATAGTGCTTGTCTTCCCAAATAACTTAAGTGTGATGGAGCCCTGCTTCCCTGGAGATGGCTGAACACCTGACTGCTGATGGGAAGTGGTGAATAAATTCTTTGTCTTGCTTTGGTTGTGTGCGCAGCTTTTACTTTACATGTTAAATTGTCTTTACCTCCATCCACGAGTTTCCCTGCTTTTGCCCTTCCAATTCTCTCCTCATTCCACTGAGTGAGAGAATGAGTGGGGGGCTGTGTGGGGGTGAGCTGCTGGCTGGGGTGAACCCACAGTAGGCAACAAAAACTCTACTAACAATGCTTTTTTTGTTTGTAATTTAATGACCTCTGTTAAAATCTGTCACTTCATATACAGTCACTTTGTCCTTGCTCCATTGCAGTTATCAGCAATTACTATAAATTGCACCATCACAAAGCCCTTAAATAAATCATAAGGCATTATTTACCTAAAAGCAGCAACATATTTGAGTGGTTTTCTGTTCATTAGCAGATAAGACACAGTTAAGTGAGGAAGTGCATTTCCCCTTTCTTATTTTATGACCAATATTGGACCAGCACAGTATATAAATGGATTATCTCTTCCACCAGGTCTATTATCCCAGGTAAAGTGTTGCAATGATGTCCCCAACATTAATGATGCTGTGTCTTTTCTGGCATTCATTATGAAGTGAAAAGCTTAATCAGGAACCATTGGTCAGTTGATGAGGATTCAGAACTGAAAGTTAAGACACCTCTTACCTTCCAGCACTGGGTTTCTATGGGGACAGAGAGCAAGTTTTTCTGGTGTGCCACAGCTCTTCAACCCCTCTCAGGATTTTCAAGTGGCTACCTACATGTCTTCCCCCCACTTGCCTGTTTACCTGCTGTGCCAGTAACCTCCTTTTATGTGCAGCTGACTATGTTGGGAGTGTTTTAAGCTGCCATCAGTTAGTCAAGAATTCAGCAGGTTTACCACAAGAAGGGGGAACCGTTTCTCCCATCACATGGCAGCCTGCACCAACTCAATTCTTGATCAACCCCCGGTCCCCAAAGCACTTTGGGGATGATCTAACAGCCAAAGGTGCCCAGAACAACAACAATTCATCTAGTCAGGAATTCCTTGCTATTTGCATAAGGAAGCAAAGATAACAGAAGGACGAGATAAAGACGCAATCCAGGCAGAGAGATATCAACCCCAAAGGATACCTAGAAAGCAGTTACCATGGAAATCCTCATCTCATTTTTGGATACTGTCCAGGTAAACTGGACTGGGCTGCAGCTGAGGTCACACTTTTATACCGATAAAGTGTAGCTCCCAAGAATGACATCCAAAAACCAGGAAGCAATTAAAGACAAGTCAGTTTTGCAGTAAAAAAAGTCAACTACTTCCAGATTTGCACTGGCTACCTCCTCAGCTCCAGGGGGTCATATTTGCTGGTTTTCCCTTGTAAACACCCAACCAATCCAACACTTCATCTGATGTGTTGGCTCATTCAGAGCGCATTCACAAAGTTGTGGTCAGCAGAAATATTTCACCTAACCTCCCTACAAGAGGGAGCACAGATATAGATGATACAATAGAATTTACAGTGACAATTGTTTCTGCTCACCTACATAAAGCTGGAAGCACGTAAGAAGCATTGACAGAACTGAGACATATCAGTCTGCATACAATGGACAAGCAGACAAAAAGGAGAAGGGATAAAAATTAAGAGATCTGCAGAAATGCTAAAGATGTAGCCTGCAGCCAGGCAATACACTCTGCCCGTGATTATAGAAGTGGATTAAATTGAGATGTTCTCTTATCAGCTTCTTATTACCTTTCAGGCCTAATAAGCAAAACTATAGACAAAGGAGGCATAAATATGAGAACAAGGTGACTATGAGGTGATGCCTGAAATTATTATCAGCAGCGGATGACAGGCACAGTCAATTCTTCACATTTACTTGCTGTATTTTCACAGAAAGCTAAGAAACTGTTTCTTTCAATCCTTTCCCCAAGATTTTGCATGCTTATGATACAGAAAAAAACAGATCATGTGCCCTGGAGAACCATACAAATCAGAAAAAACCCAAGAAACTGTTTAAGAGCACCATGTCATATCAATTCAATTAAATTAATAGGAGGCCAAGATTTCCCAGCAGGATGCTGTGGTGACTAGTAAAAAACTGCTGTGAGCTGGGCAAGCATCCAGTTTTCCTTTAAAGAGCTGCTGCTAAACACGAATGGCTCCAGCGTTCCAAGATCCACCTCTCACCTATGAGACATTCTACATCTTTTCTGAGGCTTGGCTGATTTGAAGTTTACTGTAGCTTTCCTTTCCCAACTCCTCAGTTAAAAGGGTCAGGGATCAATAAGACATGACCACATTACAGGAATAACTGCTGAAAGATGATTTGTGTAAGACTGATAGGAAACAACTATCTTAAAAAACTTGTTTGATTTTTTAAGTGTTTTTCCTTGTAGTTTCTAAGTTTTCCTCTTGCCCTCATATAAATTCTCAGAAAAATCAAATCCAAACTCAAAAGTTGAAGTTTCTCCACAAAACCCAAAGTTGTCCTTATCATATTTTGGTAGTGTTGATCATGGATCCTTTTCGTGCCAAGAAGTTCAGAAATATTCTGGCAGCATTAAGTGTGACCACAGTTTATGGTAACATCTTACACAGCAAAAAGGTAACCACAGAGGGGAATGAGAGAAAGGAGTCAACAGCAAAGGTAAAATGAACACTTTTGTAAAGGAGGATGAGGAAAAGTCTTCCTCACATGGCACCACCATCTTCATTAGAGATGCTAGAATTCTTCCCCAGAGACTTTTAGTGAATGTCCATACCAAGCTGGCAAGATAGATTTTAAAGACCAAACTACGTATGCCTATCTGATCCCTCAAAGATGGCAGTGTTAAACACTGTATTCCTCCAGGACACCGATGTACGCTGTGCCTTGAAACAGTTATGGCCTAATGATTGCACACAGTGATTAAACAACTTGATGATGAACGACCAGATGTGTACTTAAGCTGCAGAATGTTTTTTTTAACCTGTGCATGGAAAAAAACCTTGTACCTCACCTCCCTGCAGATGACATACAAATAGCAGTTACTAGAAGGAACTGGATTTGCAGCTGTCCTATTCAGCCTTAGAGCTGAGTAGGTTTGATGGAATGGTAGTGAATAAGGCCCATTAAGAGTATTTGTTGGCATTTTAATAAGATCACAGAATCACCAGGTTGGAAGAGACCCAATGGATCATCGAGTCCAATCATTCCCACCAATCTCTAAACCACGCCCCTCAGTACCTCATCCACCCGCACCTTAAACACCTCCAGGGAAGGCAAGTCAACCACCTCCCTGGGCAGACCATTCCATTGCCTAATGACCCTTTCTGCGAAGGATTTTTTCCTTATGTCAAGCCTGAACCTCCCCTGGCGGAGCTTGATGAGCTGTTAATGACCACTTCGTTTTACTTTTGCAATTTACAGGTGTCTACCTAGACCAATATAACACTTTCCCCTCACTGCATCTTGAAAACAGCCTGTGTCACATGAGAGCTGAACAAAACCACTGTTGCTTGAAAATCGCAACAGCAGTGCAAGTGTGTTGGGTTCAAAAAAGGAAGTGGGTCTCACCAACCCTGCCCAGTAACTGTTTCCCTTTTAAACCACACTACAGTCACTCGTGAAGGGTTACTGACTCATCCTCTCAAAACAGTGCAACCAACAGAAAGGGAAGAGGAAATAATTTTTAACTGCCATAGCTTCAGTTGATGGTACTTTTTACCATATGTGTCAGCAGCTGTTTCTGAAGAAGCTGCTCATGGGTTCAAGACAACTCGTATTTCTTAAGTCTATCTACATCTTAGATAAGAATCTATTGAAAGAAAATGTCAAAGCAGTAGGTTTACTCATTCACCAATCTACGAGCACACCCGGAGAGATGAGCAACACATGTCCTTGGTGAAAGCTGTTGAGGTACTGGTAAACCCCTCACTGAGTTACCGCGGTTCACGCTCACTTAAAAAAAAGAGTCTCAGCGAGGAAGACAAAGTCAGTCAAAATCCAAGCATCCAAGGGCTCACAGAAACTCTCTAATATACCGCTCTCTTGAGCTCTGTGTGACTAACAACCTCTGGGACACTCATAGTTATGTTAGATGCTTAAACAATATTGCAACATACTCCTCCTTTACTAAGATTTTGCATTTTCTACCTCCAAAATTGCACAACTGGACAATTTTCTTGGGGTATTTTTAAACAGGAGTGAAAGCAACAGCGCAGAGGTCAGATAAAACAGGGGTAAACATATAGTCAAACATTAGGAACAGAGGCAGAACAGACAAAAGATAAGAAAGGTACAGAAAAGGGTTATAGATGCTTTCATCCTAAAGGATGCATTTTGATTTATGTGTGTCTATATCTACTTCTGACTGGCTGCCTTCGTTAGATTGCTAAGAGTGCATTACGACATATAAAACTTTTTAGCTTAGAAGACAGCTATCCGTCAGCCCATTTACACGTGCACCACTATTATAATAACAAAAAGAAAAAGCAAAACCAGATCTTTTCCCCCTCCTACACACACTTTACATGTATCTCCAGACAAAAAAACCACAACAAAACCTAAACAACCCCCTAAAAACCCCAGAGAGAGGCTAGTAGTTCATACTTCGACTGCCAAAGTTAGCTCAGGTTGATTAATACACATTTTATGTAGACACTACATCTACACCTCTCAATCTATATCCTCCTGGTCTAATTTCACAGGGAGAAAAGGCAACCTAAACCCTGCCTTTTTGAAATTTCAAGTAGGTATAGTGTTTGTTCACCTACTCCTTCAGCAGAGGCTCCCTGCTTCCTCCTGAAAACCCCTTAGCTGCAAGGAACAGGTTAAAAAAATCCAGGACATTAGGCAACCTCAGCTCTTCGGAGATACATCCTGCTCAGTAACTTCAGGCAGTTCGAGCAGATTTCAGCCAAGGCCTTCACAGATGTTTGGTGACAGGAGTTTCCTGGCAGCCAACCCCACGGCCAGGCTAACCCTGCGGTGTTTACGGTTAGGGTTTAACATTAACCTCAGGCAGTTGTGCGTGTCCTGTAGTTGCTTTGATACACACAGCCCACATCAACCACAACAGCCCCCCCCGCCCTGACCTCACCAAAACAGGCGCCGGTACTCAAATAAGCAACATCACTGACTCGAGGATGGAGGCGAGCGGCTGGACCACAACCTCGGAGGCTCCCCCTGCCAGCTGGGGGGCTCGGAGAGGGGGAATCGTCCTCGGGCACCTCCTGCGCCTCTACCCCGCTGCCTCCGTGGCCAGAGGCTCCACATAAGAAGCAGGAAAACCGGGCTTCCCTAGCTCTGCCCGTGGCGGGCACCTCGGAGACCCAGACCCCGCATCCCACCGCCGGACCCCGCAGCCACGCCCCCCCGCCGCGCTTACCGGCTGGGAGCAGCTGAAGGGCGGCTCCGCGTCCAGCAGCAGCCGCAGGGCCGCGCCGGCAGGCGGGATGAAGAAGAGGAAGAGGAGCAGCAGGAGCTGAGGCACGACACCCGCCATAACCCCGCCGCCACCGGCCCTTCCGGGCGCCGACTTGCGCGTGAGGGGGCGGGGCAAGGCGGGAGGCGGAGCTAAAGTCTTGCGACCAGGGATTGGCGGATCTCGGGATGGGCGGGGCCCAAGGCGGAGGTGGGCGGAGCTAGAGCTGATATGGGCGGGGCTTCTTAGAGTTGGATACGACTTACCGTGAGGCGGGCGTGGTTATGTCTGTTGTGGGCGTGGACTTACTAGGCCACGCCCTCCGCCGTAGCCACGCCCTCCGCGGGATCACTTGTTTTAGGCGAGGGGGCTGGGTGGGCTGAACCTTCCTGGCTTCCCCTCCTCCCTTGGGGTTGCTGCGAGGCCCCAGTGAATCCTGTCTGGGGCTGAGGCCCTGCTAGAGACATCTCTATGGGATGAAATTGGGGCCAACGAGCTAAAACAGGTTTTACTCGGGGGTTTGTCTTTGCCTTCACAAATAAACTTAGGGATGGAAAATACCTGTGCGCTCCTCCTCACCGCTGCCCTCCGGTAACTTTGGGGAAATACTGTGAATATTAAACTCTGAGAGCAGCAGGTGGTTGATCAGAAGCTCGATGTGAGCCAGCAATGTGCGCTTGGAGCCTAGAAGGCCAACTGTATCCTCGGCTGCATCAAAAGAAGCGTGGCCAGCAGGGTGAGAGAATTGATTCTGTCCCTCTATTCCTCTCTTGTGAAACCTCATCTGGAGTATTGTGTCCAGTTCTGGAATCCTTAACATAAGAAGGATATGAAGCTGTTGGAACGGGTCCAGAGGAGGGCTACAAGGATGACTGGAGGGCTGAAACACCTCCCATACGAGGACAGGTTGAGAGAGTTGGGGTTGTTCACCCTGGAGAAGAGAGGACTCTGAGGAGGCCCAATCCCTGCAGGTGTTTAAAGCCACACTGGATGGGACCTTGGGCAGCCTGATCTAGTGGGAGGTGTCCCTGACCATGGCAGGGCGATTGGAACTGGATCATCTTTAAGGTCCCTTTGAACCCAAACTATTCTATGATTCTGTGATTAAAAAGCATTAAGGGTGGATGCTGTGTATTCCCTGTCACGGGGCAATTCTAAATGCACCTGATATACTGTGGGCTGTGCTAACCTTTTACTCTCTTTTGATGCTCACCGCGTTTCAGCTGTCTCATAGGTTTCAAACCAGTCTTCAGGACACCCACAGGCAGCTTTCACCCAGATTTTGCTGTTTTTCACCTCATGGCTTTCACACAAAGCTGTAGCCCAGCTCCAGGGAGCTCAGCTCATTTCCAGCTCAGTGAACTTTTGTGCAAAGCTGACCTGTTTGTGGGGATTCCACTGACAGCTGAAAGCACAGTCGTTTTCATACAGTTTTGTGATGGCCAGAGTCTACTCGAGCGCTGGTCTGATGGTTCTGCCATTCCACAGCCTCGTGCTGGTGACATCCACAGGTTTTAATCATTTCCTGGGTTTTATCATTTTATGACACCACTAATTAGCAGTAGCAGCAAAGATTGCAAATCTGACATTTGTGTGCAAGTCAGGGGGAAAAAAAATATATGTACATGTAATTGAAGTAAAACATTCTATTTTTCTTTAAGCATTATTTTGCTCAATCTTCCACAGACACACTCGAACTGAAGACACTATGATTTATAGAGCTGTGACAGGAAATTCGGTGCTCAGTTGGTGTTGCAGAGTAATTGCTTGATAATCATAGTAAAACAAATCTGCTCCATTGAAAATAAACACGTAGTACATTACTTAGTATTGTCCCGTTAGCTTTGTGGTTTATGTATGTACTAATGACACTCTATTTCGGCTGCAGGCATTCAGTTTTTTGATGCATATGCTTGGTAAAAAGAATCCTGTGGAGGAAATGTGAAATACGTGGTTATGCTTGAGTCACACTTTGGACATCATGACACGGCAGAATTTCTGTAGTGATAACAGTACAGAGAGCGATTGGTTTTCTTACGTTGCTGTTTAACAAGGCAGGCTGTGACTGTCCAAGACTCTTCTGTAGCCCTTTAAATTCACAAGAGAGCCCATGAACAGCAAGCAGGACTGGCAATGGGAAAAAAGGGGCTGCAGGAAGCTGTCTTATTTTTTCAACTACTGCTGAGATCAGGGAGCAATGTCATAAGAGTGCTGATAACATTTACAATATTAAACAAATCTGGACATTGTTTAGAAATTTATTAGCAATTTTAAAATAACATCATTCCTTAGATAAAAATGCAATCTTACAGGAATATACATTTGTCCCACACAGAGATGACCCTATAGCTCACTGGCGGGCCATTCGCTCTAGTTTTCCTCTGTTGATTTTAAAACGTGCGAGAGGGCAAGACGGACTCTGGCACTGATGACAGGCTTACATGACGGTTACAAACTGTACAGCATTATTTACAAAAGCATTTCTGTGGGTTCATGAAAACTAGATATAAAATTGTGGAAGGAGGTAAAGAATTGAGATGGGGAAGGGCTTGGGTGGAGGTGCAAGGAAGGGCTGGGAGGGTGGGCAGGGAGTGTAGGGAAGAGCGGGAGAGGAGGTTTATATCTGGATTGATTTATACTTGAGAGAGGTCATTTTACAGCTCTGGGCAATTCAAGTGAAGGCAAAACACTTATATTTATCAACATTTATAGCTGATGGTCAGAGCAGGAAATGATGCTCCAGGGCCTGAACTTAAGAGGTGCTGAGGAACCCCATCTTCCCTGGAGTCACTGGGAAACACAGCTATGCAGTGCCTTGCTGGGCAAGACCCAAACCATGCAAATGCAGGCCAGATACAATACCCCCCCAGATCTTAAACAGTTTTGATCCTGCAGTTCTCAGTCATTGGCGATGATGTGAATTCAGACTGAGTGAGAGATCAGCTCCTACTTTCATTCATGAAACTGGACTAGATTCCAACCACTTCTTGCCAGAATTCACCCAAAGCAACTTTATCCCTTGCTCTACCAAGTGGCAATCATTTGGAGGGAGATTCCATCATTCAGAATTGATTTTTAAGGCAGTTTGAAAAGTATCTCCCTCTTTTTTTGTGTGTGTGATGCAGCAATGTTTGTCAAAGAGATATTTACAATCTCACTCCTCCTCTGAAATCATTCCACATTCAAGCTGTCAAGACTGAATAAGCCTGAAGCAATCACTTCTTTGAGCGATCATAAGGTTGACGATGTTTAGGTAGTATTGTCTGCCAGTCTACCTAGGTGCTTGAGATGGAAGCAGACTGGCTTAGGATGCTTAAAATATTAAAAGCACTACAGCCCATTTGGGAAAGAGTTTGCATTTTGCCTGGCTGGACAAAATGCAAAAAGGAAACCATGGATATTTCATAATCTGAACAATGAGGGTAATGCAGGGTGTCTGAGTTTGTGTGTCTGTCTTGAATAGGGAAATGCTTTGGAAAGGGACTGTTTGAATGCTGACAGAAATATCTGTTGTTGGGTGGAATGAAACTCCCTGCTCCTCTGGGCCTGGGATGCAGCTGCTAACCCTGGCCTAATGAAAGGGCTGGGCAGAGCACTGTGAACTTCAGGCTGCAGTGGGGGAAGCTGTCTCTGTGATGTGGGGTAGAAAAGCAATGTGGTAGGAATGTGGAGATGCGCTCCCGATCCTAAGCCCTTGGTGATGCTAATGAGGATTCCCTTATTACATCAGTCATTGGTGCTGCTCCTCTCAATTAGCCCTTTAGAAAGGGACTTGATTCAGTTGCCTAGTTGTCTCCTGCCACCTGAGACCTTTGTTGTCCAGGTAGGGCTGGTAGCTGTGAACCAGTCCTGGGGAAGAGATCTGTCTTTCTGGACCAGCTGTCGCAGGCTAGTCAGAGTACTGTAGAGTTTCTCAAACAGCAGAAGATGCCCACGTTTAGGCAACTGAATCAAACCCTGTGCCCCTAAAGAAAGCCTGCTTTTTATGCTTAAGTGTTAACAGTTATGTCATCTGCCCCATTAGGGGCAGGGGAAGAATGAAAGATTTAACTAGAACACTAAAGTTTGTATCAGAAAAGGGTTATTTTTTTCCATTCCAGTGTGATGCTACTGACTTATCTGAAAGCAACTGGAGCCCAGCCTGTTTTCAGTACAGGATATACCTCTCAGCAGTGCTTCTGCCCTCGCCTGCCCCACCTCAGGGTGCTGTAGCAGCAAGGCCATAGTGGTTTCAGCTGTCCAGGAACGAAGCAGCAACAAAGAGCAAAGCTCTACTGACTGAGAACCCATCGGAAACATTTTGGATCCGTGGGCTTGCTAACCCAGGACAAGACTTTTAAAACTTTGCAACATTCAGAAAGAAAAAAAAAACCAAACCCCTGTGCAGCTATCAAAATTTATATTTCTTAGAGCTCTTTGGAGAAGTAAATAAATGGACAAAAGATAAAATATTTTTTTCTGGCTCAGTTCTGTTTTCTACATTCTTTGCATCAATACAACCTTCTTGGCCACTAGTGCCCTTCATATCTGTGTTAGCAAGATGCAAACTGGGGCTTCTGACAGCCAGGAATATTTTCCTTATATGCACTACAGTTTTCATTATGGGAACTGATAAAATCTCATCGCTACCAGAAGCCCCCGACTGGATTTACTTATCAACTTTGTTGTGCTCCAAATTCCCCATTCTGTGTTCCTCTCCCCCACCCTGCCCCTGCTGCAGGGACAGCCACACGGGACGGTGCATACATCTTAGGATATTCAGTTCTGTCTCAGTAGGGCTGCTTCACTTCAGCTCACTGAACCAATGGGTTGGGGTTTCTTATCTACACATATGAAGCGAGGCCTCCAACTTCATCAATGACATAGGTGAACAACCCCACGGGCTCACGGTGCCGTCACCTCATACGATTGTGTCTGTGTGCAAACACGCATACTTTTTCATACAACAATCTGAAACTATCAGGCAGAAAAGACACAGGAGCCTGGCTGAGACCCATACAACTGTTATATTGGCGTCAGTCTAAAGAAAGCAATGATACATTGCTTTGGAAATTATCAAGAAATGTAAAAAATGCATTTGCCCTTTTTTTGTTGTTGTTTGTTGTCATTGTTGTAGTCATCGGGGGCAGGGTTCTGAGTCAGAAAACAAAGCAGAAATAGATGCGATTCTGTACATGGCGCCTCTCTGGCTGTCCCTCCGTGCTGGGGTGTGGTGGACAGGGTAATAAAACAGGCGGATCCCCTGCAGTAGCAGCAACATCTACACCATCATTGTTCACATGTCCAGCTGAAGAGGCAGATAATGCAGAAAAGGTCTGTGGATAACAAAACTCCAGCTCTGGGTCATGAGTTCCACTTTCTTCCCCATCACGTCAGCCACCCAGAAATAAGGAAGAAAAAAAGAAATGCACCTGGCATGGCTGGCCCAGTACTGCCTGGAATAATGAGCAGGAGTGATACAGGGAGGAGGTTTGTTTTTATATAAGAAATGTCTTTAGCACTCTTGCAAGTCAGAGATGCTCAGTAGCAAACAACAGACCGTTTTCCCCATTCTTTCCATTCCTTCCATGCCATTCCTTCGCCATCAGTTCCTTCAAAGCTTCCATCCACAGCATGGTGATTGTACCCATCATCCGTTTCCATTCATAGGGAAAGAAGGACACTCCAGGAACTAAACCTGCCCTCATCTTCCCACCGTCCCCCAGACCCTACCTCACCTGAAGGAGGCAGTATCTCTTTGCTCAGGCCTGTCACAATGTGCATATTGGAAGTAACTCAAATGAAAAAAAAAAAACAAGCAAAAACCCACCCTCCCGAGAAAGAGAAATTTGCATGGCTGGCACCAGCAATTACTAAATTTAACATCTGCCCCTCAAGCTGCAAAAGTCGCCTGCATTCTCTGCTGGCCTTTTTTTACACTTTGCAGGACCTAAGGGGTCTTCCAGCAGAGAGTGGGGTTTCCACATGCTGTTGTAGGCTCTGACCCCTAGGGGAGTTGCACCTTTCACCAGAAATACATATGGGGCATAATCCTTTCCACCATTTTAATTCCTATCAAGAAAAATCCTAAAAGATGACATACTCCATCAAACAACCAAAACACCCTTTGCTGCCGCTAATTTAGAACAGTACTTAGTTTCTCAGGAGCAGAGAACACCTGTCTCTCACTTGCAAGGTCAGGTGGACTTCCTAGTGGAAGAAAATAATATATGGAGCCCTTACATTGATTTCATTTTCAGAAACAGCCAGGCTCAGCATTATTTCCTTTCAAGTAGCTTTGAAGCACTTCAGCACTAGCAGCAGCAGCAAACTCTCAAGGGGAGACACTTGCCTGCCTGTCTTGATACAGGCACAAGAGATGGAAAGGATGACACTGACATCAGCTGGTTACTTTCTCCAGGAAAGTCTTCAATTTGGGCTTTGATGCCATATGGTTGGATAAGTGGATGCGTATTTATCTAGTTTAAAAGGATTTGGGTTTTTTCAAGGTCTCTTGAGCTGCTACTGGAAAATGACACTGGAAAAAGTGCACTGCCAAAAATACCTTGTGCTATTTCTGCTGTATGCCCCAGAGACTCAAGAAGAAAAGCAAGGGCACCACAAAAATAATATAATCAACATATGCAATAAATGATATTTTCAGACATCTGCAGAAGCTCAAGATTTGAATGGAAGTTTAGCTTTGTGTTAGACCACACCTCCTAGTTCAGTACAGTTCTGAAAGTTTGTGAATCATCTTGAGAAGGCAGAAAAACCAGCAGAAGTCTAGACAAAAATCAGTTGCATAAAATCTAACAATACCTGCCTGTTTTTTCAGCCTGTCTCACAGGTAAGGGCCAAATATCGGTGTGAGGGAAATCAAGAGAGGTTCACGCTTACTAATATGGTTGGGACATGATGTGGCATCAGATGTTTTGAGACTCAGAATCTGATTGATCTGCTACAGTCTGGGATAAGACTGTGCATAGGAACACGAAAAAGCCACTTAACATCAACATCTTGACCAGACTGCAGCAGCTCTTCTAAACAGTGATTCAGAGCCCTCTCCCTCACTTACTAACCCTCTGCTTTCAGTATAGGACAGAGTTAGATAATTTTACTTTGCTAACAGTTCTGCCTCTTGCATTTGTTTATCCCAGGATCCTGTTATAATTGATCAGAGTTGGCTATTTTATAAAAGAAAATTGAAAGCAGATTTTTATTTCCCTGTTCCTTGAATTGCTGGTGCCAGCTGAACATGTAGGATGGATCTGCCAAATGGGCTTGGGGATCTTGACACCCTTGAGTGGGTTGAGACCTTTAGAGAATCTCAACAAAACAAAGAGAACAAAGCATGAATAAGATATCTTGGTCTCGGGAAGAAAGATTCTCTACCAATAGAGTCATCGTGCATCTTTAAAGGGAGTGAGGAAGAAGGAAAATGAACACAAGATATGCAAAATCAGTAACGTTCAAACCTGTCAGTGGATTGCAGAATAGTTACTTACACCAGGTACACTTTGATCATTGTACAAATTAAAAAAAGAAAAAAAAATAGTACCCCTTTCCCCAACCACACGTAGAAAAGCACTTAAAAGTTCAAAGGTAAAGCTTGGCACATTCCAAATACGAAATGATTCACCTGACATGCAGCAAAATATACAAGAAGTGATTCTGTTTTTCTTTTTTTTTTTTTTAAACAAACTTAATTCAATTCATTATCTTTGCTTGGCACAATCGCAATTCATTTTAAAAAAATATTTGAAAAATACTGAAACTGACCTGAATTCAAGTATAACGGTTTCTTCAACAGAAACATTATCAATGCAATAAAACATCACACGGAATATATTGAAGCGTAACGCCTTCTGGGATTTTTGCGTCCCCTCCCCCCGCAATTTTTTTCTATACACTTTTAATGCCAACACAACTTACAATTGTATTTTAAAATTAATATTATTGCATTGTTTTTGCATATCTTGTGGAACAGAAAATGCAAAGAGTTACTGATTCCCCTTTCAAAAGCAGAGACAGTGGTTTGTTTTTGCGTTCCAATGGCCCCAGATACAGATCTTCTGCAGCTCAAACCAGGATGTGGAGAACTTACACACACACGCGCACACACGCACACTCCCTCATATTGCTCCCACACTCACAGATATACTTAGCACTAAAAAGAACCCAAATCAATCACTCGAATGTGCAAGACTATATCAAGTGCATTGCCTACTATCTTTAAATTATAAAACAACAACAAAAAAAGGAGGTTTCAGTTGCTAGCAAATAAAATTACAAATTCTTGGTGTACATAATGGTTGGTAAAACTTGCCTATTGTTATACTTCTACCAAATTTCAATGAAGAAAAGAACCCAGTTTAAATAATACAACATGATCAAACCAATTTAACATTTGCAAAGGTGAAAAGAAACCAAAACTAAAGGTAGGTGATTACAAAATGTAAACACTCCCTTCTCCCTCCAAAAATAATAATAATAATAATAAAATAGTCAAAATAAAAACTGCAACATGCTTTCAAGAAAATATCAAACTGCAAAACAAGGAGAGATCTACACAAGCCCACCACCACCTCAGCAAGTGTGGGGCAGGTTGGCTCAGCCTGCTTGCTGCTCTCCCACTGGCTGGCACGGCTGGCTGTCTGAGCTCTGATTGGTTGGCAGGACACTGCCTGAGCTCAGATTGGCTGGCAAGAGGCTGCTCGAGCTCTGATTGGTCGGCAGGAGTGGCTGCCTGAGCTTGGATTTGTTGGCAGAGGCCGCTGCCTGGGAGTTTCGGCAGGGTTGGGCAGCGTTGCCACCTGCTCCTTGGGCGCCTTTGGGTTTCTTCTGCTTCCTCCTCCCCTTTGCTGTACAGGAATCCACAGCAGAAGTCTTCCTCTCTTTCTGAATCAAAGGGCCTTGGCTTTATGGAGACGGTGAGGCTCATACAGAATATGTGCAAAATGATTTTTACAAGCAAAGTTGAAAGACACCCATTTGACGCAGGGTCTTTTTGGCTAGGGCCATCCATGGGAAGCTGAGGTTCCCCTTCACACTTGGGAGGCAGTCATCATTCCTTGTGCAGGGACTGAAAAAAAGAGGGAGCTGGCTCTCCTCCTCCTTATCCTCCTCCTTCTCCTCACTCTTCTTTCATGGACACGTGCTGGGGTTATATCCACTCCTGAAAAGCTTTCTTACACCACCCAACTCTGCGACTCGTCCCAACAGAAATGAATGAAGAACGCTGTTCCGGTTACTCCAGGTCACGAGAACAGTGAGGCACTTCTGAAACAAACCCATTAGGAACATTGAAACAAATAAAAAACCAGCATCGCTTCCAGCCCTGGCAACTACAGGCTGCTGATATAAATCCTGCTGTCCTTGAGCTCCTCCTGACTTTTTCTACAATCCGGGTTCTGCACCTCTTCCTCTTCCTCTCCTGCACTGTCCTGCCCTGGGTCCCTGCAGTTAACAAAAGGCAAGAGGTTGCCATTGGGGCTCTGCTTGCTGTTACCATTGAGAATGTTGTCTGCTGCATTTTCCATCTCTTCTATTGTCATGTCACAGGCGTCTGCGAGCTCCTGGGTTGTGACCTCAATGAACTTTGGGTCTTGAGCAAACTGCATTAGTCCTTCCGAAATTAAGACCTTCAAAAGCAGGTAGGGAACCAGAGACAAAGACATACGTTAGTACTCTGCATCATCAGCCCTATCACACCCCATCGCAACCCTCTCTACTGCTGTGTTTCCCCCCAGTGGTCCTTCTCCCATTCATCATGCTGCTAACCCCTGCTTGGAGATGAGTTCTCCTGCTCTTGGCATTGAGGGCAGAATATATCTGTTGCCCTGCTCTTCTGAGGGACACATTTCTAGTTAGCTTTGACAGTGCTCGTGTCCTTTGTGACTCTGCAGTCTTACCGCTTCGACCAGGCTGCCAGCGCTGCCGTGAAACTGCCTGCTGCTCCCTCCGGTCTGGCTGGGGACAGTGAGGGAGACTGGCCTGGCTCTCCTCGGGCTGCTGCAGCTGGTGTTGTCAGGATAGCGAGAGCTGCAGTGTACTGATGGGAAGCTGCTGTTGAGCTTCTCGCTGGACTCTGCCCTGTCGAGGCGCAGAGTCGGGATGGTCTGTTGCGGCCAGCCACGGTTGCAGGGTGTAGCGGGGGGCGTCGCGCACAGCCGAGAGAATGTGGTGGGGGAATGGCTTCGCTGGAGCAGGGGACTCAGGCCAGCCACCGCTAATGCCTGCAGACAGAGGAGGAACAAGCCGAGTGAGATCTTGCTCTTAACTTAGCAGCAGTGCTGGAAGGAGGAGGTGTTGGAGGAGACACCCAAGAAAAGGCCTGGAGGGTCACGAGGCTTGTGAAAACGTCTTCCAGCTCCTGGAACAGTTTGGCTATTTCCTGCAAACTCATTTTGTAAGCTTTCCTTTAAATGTTGTATTCTGTGCTAGGGCCAAGCAACAGGCTGAAAACTCTCATGACTGTGGTTCTTGAGCCCTGGAGGCACTGCACTGACAGAAAGGATGCAGCCCCACTCCCCACAGCCTTGCCAAAAACACCACCTCTTCTCCAGTGGGTAAGACAGCAATTCGTTTTCCCACCACTGCCACCACCCATATTGCTAGCTTTTACTGGCAATTGCTGTGGTTTTTTGTAAGTGTCTACTGTGGAACCTGAATAGATACCAGATGTGTATTTTAGATGTGTCTGCAGTTGGCAATGACTATAAATCCACCACTGGATGTTAAGGCATCTACTGTAAGTGGGAAGATCAATATCTTACGTTTATACTTTGAGCCATCCAGTCCTTCCTGTAATCATCTACACAACCTCTGAGTCATCCAACCTCCTTTTGTAATAAATTTCTCAAGAAGTTCCTTGTTGCACAGGGCTGATCTGATCACTTAGTCATAGTGACTGCTGATGATTCCATAAGTAACGTTGTCACAGTCATAAGCTCGTCTCACAGAGCTCACTATTGCCTAGTATGAGCAAGTAAATATATGCATGGAAAATAAAAAAGCATATGGATTGTGTTGCTAAGAATCCTCTTGTTTGGGTTGGGGTTAGTCTCATCCAGCTGCAGTTATCTGAAGTCTATGTGTTCAGTCTGAGCTAACTGCGTACAGAACCACCAGCAAGCCTCCTGCCTCTTTTAGATACCTGCCTGAAAATGTTGTCTGGAGGAAAAAACTTATTTTTTCCCTTTGGATATACTCTTTCCCTCTGTTGATCAGCGTGTGACTGAAATGACCAGTTTAAAATAGACAGATAATCTCAAGTTATCTAAAGTTAAATGAAGCTCAGCCCATCTGCCACTGAAATCCTTGGGAACTAATAACCATGCTCTGTGGATGATTTCAGTGACAGATGAACAAAAGAATCAGTTATTAGCCATCTATAAGCTTCACCAAGATTTTCTCAGAAATTAGATGTATAAGTCATGTCCTGCTGGCTACGATGGCCTCAGCACATCCCTTAAGCTGCTGGAACTTCAAGGAGAGCCCTAGATCTGTCAGGCAGGACAAATGAATCCTTTTTTTTTTTACAGCTTGCTGGCCAAAACATATACAAGGTGTTTTCCAAAATGTACGGTACTGAGGAGATTGAAAGAAGGTCTTAGGGACTCCTTTGAGCTTCAGCTGCATATATTTATGAATTATGGTCATGGAAGCACAGAACAGTTTGGGTTG
>WAAB01000019.1:0-40265 GCA_013389865.1 Piaya cayana
CTCCAGCCCCTCAATATCCTTCTAGTGAGGGGCACAGAACTTCAAGGTGTGGGTGGCCTCACCAGCACGAAGTACAGGGGAACAATCCCTCCCCTGCTCCTGCTGGCCTCACTGTTTCTGACCCAAGCCAGGATGCTCTTGGCCTTCTAGGCCACCTGGGCCGCTGCTGGCTCATGTTCAGCCAACTATCAGCCAACACCCCCAGGTCCTTCTCCTCCCAGCAGCTCTACAGTCGCTCCTCTCCAAGCCTGGAGTGCTGCACAGGGTTGTTGTGCAGTGCAGGACCCGGCACTTGGCCTTGTTGAACCTAATGCAACTGGCCAGAGTATTAGGACAATTGTACTCTTTTATCAGAGAAGTTCTGTTTCTTATAACCCCTCTCTCCTGTTTGCACACCTGGCTTTGTGAAAGGCTACAACCCTCACTTGATTCAATACTTCACCATCGCACCAAGATCCAGCTCAAAGAGAAGCCAGCTCATCTCATACAATCATCTCAAATTCTGTACCCAGACCCTGTAGAGCCAGCAAAGACGCTGGTGGGTAAGGACCCAAGGCAGAAGGTTACCTTGAAACAAGCTTGGAGGGCTGAGATTTAAAAATAAAGCCCTCCAGCAATGCCTTCCGCGTCTCGTGGTCACCAGCGCAGCTGTAAGACAGATGCACTCCATCCCAGAGTTATCACTGAATAGCCCAATCAGGAAAGAAAATCAAATGAGCTTTTCAACTCCTCTTGCATGAAATATAAATTATTTAATGGCAGACACAGGGTTTCAGCAGCACAGATTTCTCCGATTGAGAAAAGAGGTCAGATTATCAGCTTGTGTAACTGGCAGAGATCCATTTGTCTGACAAGAAAGCCATTTACCCCAGGAGAACATCAGGCCCCTCAAACTGCTGGGGACCTCAACATCAGCGAGCGCCCACAACTGATGGTCTCACCCCAGCCTTTCTTCTCCAGGCTCAACAACCCCTACAAATGGCAAGTTCACCATCCCGTGGAGATGAAACACGGAGCCTTCCTTGGAGACAAGCAAGGGGCTGGAGTATCCGTTCCTGACAAGAATGAACAGCAGAATAGCTTGTGGAAACCATCCCATAGTTTGATAGCCAGAAGCCTGTGTGGGAAGGGACGTCTGCCCTGCCACCCCCCTGGAGCAATGACATTTAAACACTGAACACAGAGAAGGGTGACTTGGTACCTCTTCTTCTGAGCCCCTGATGCTGTGGGAGGTGTCCCTGCCCAGGGCAGGGGTGGCACTGGATGGGCTGTGAGGTCCCTTCTGACCCAAACCATTCCCTGATTCTAGGATTTCCCCTCTCTGGGTTTCAAACCGAATCATTGCAAAGCAGAGAGGAGCTGAACCCCAGGAGTGGTGAGAGAGCAACACACAGAGTATGAGTTCTCAGCACTAACTTCTTGTCCTGGGGTTTAACGATATAGCAAATAAAGTTCTCTCTTCCTCTCAGCTTAAGCAACCAACCTGTTTTTTTTCAAGTCTCTCTTGGAAGAAAATGAACTGTAAACCACTCATTAACCAGGACAGAACCTTGTTACTTTGAAGAGGATTGGGAGGTTGAGCTTTTGGGGTTGTTTTATCTTTTTTTTCCTTTCTTTTTTTTTTCTTCAAGACATTAATACAAAAACATTTGGCTCAGTTTAACAGATGCTGACACAAAAATGCTTTCTGTAGCTAAAATTACTCTTTGCTGCCTATTCCCTTTTAGCTGCTATCAGGAACACTGGCTTACATTTTAAATACTTTTTCCTTTTTTCTGCCCTGGCTTTTCTTTTCCCCTTTTTGCAATGCTGGGTTAAAATCTACAGTGAACAGATGTACAGGAGACACAGCACCGACTGCCCAGACTTTCATCCTCAACTTTTAAACTCAATCTGGGTAGCAAGCAAGACTTCTCTGCTAATTTGAGGTATCTTAGAGCACCAGCTTCAATCCAGAGGTGCGTGTGCACGTGGAGGACTAAGCACTAACCTGTGGTAGCAGATGTTATCATCCTTTCTGGCCACTTTCCTTCACATCCCCTGCTGGCCCAGACAGCCCAACATATTTTTCACAGCCCAGTTGTATGACAGGGAAACTCACCTCTTCTATTTCTTTTGTTTTATTAGCTTTATGCAATCATGCAGGGCACAAGCTTATTACAAGCTCCCTAAGGCAGCGGCAGGAGGCAATCGGTTGTCTTTGTGGGGCCCAGGAATGTTCTAGGTGTGGTGGGAGTGTCTGAATTTCTTTGAGGAACACACATATCTCAAAGTTTACAAGTGTTTCTGAGCTCAGCATCTCCTGGGGTAAAGAATCAATGGTTTTTGCTTTTCTGGCTAGCTTCCTTTTCATCCTGAGAGGCACATCTGCTTAGGAATGAGTGAAAGCAAGGCTACAGTGCCCAGGTGCCTGTGTCAGCCCTTCCTCAGCTCTGGGTTTTAAGACTCACCTGGATTCCAATCAGAATCCCTTCCTTGGGAAAGGTAAAGCCCGTGGCAAGCATTGCCTTCCGGAAGGCAGAGTACACGTCCTCGCCGAAGCACGCGACCTGGGCAAAGGCACAAAGGAGGAGCGTGAGGGGAAAAGCCCAAACCAACCCAGGAACACTTCTTTGAAAAGAAACAGGAATGACATTGTAAAACAGGCCTTTTGGCTTATTCCAAGACCAAATGCCAACGACCCAGAGTCTTGATATTGTTATTGTGGCACGTGTCAGTGTAGGGGGATTGGAAAGCTGTAAGCACTTCCCTGTCTGGAAGCAGGTGATTCCTAACCCAGCCTGATGCACTGAGAACCTCCCAGAACCCCACAGCACTCAGATAAACTCATTTCAGGCTGTCACACCGTCCAGGCCCAACTCTGACATGCAGGTAAAGAGGGACATCCAGTGGCTGAACAAGCTGGCTTTTCCAGGGCAATGTGTTTTTAGAGATAAGAAAGATGTTTTCAGTTTTCTGAAGATGCCATCATGATTCAGGCAGTAATAAGATCACTTTCAAAGATTCACGATGTTTAAAGGCAGATTGGTTTCAAAAAAATATAGCGACTTTGAAAGTTACCTCCCCAGTAGAGGCCATTTCACACCGCAGCACTGGGTCAGCGTCTCGCAGCCGGGACCAGGAAAACATTGGGGCCTGGGGAAAGAAAGAGGGGGAGGGAGAAAGAGATGGAAAATTTAATGGATGGTTTAAAAAAAGAAAATCCAGCTGCAATTGGAAGTGGCAAGAAGAGACAGAGACGAGTTAATCCAAACAAAGCTCTGGTCAAGGCTGATCGGCAAAGGAGGACTTGGCAAATGAGCCCCCCAGCATCTCAAGGATGGGCTGAGGCAAAGAAACACGTGTCTTGCCAGTGAATCAGCTTCCTAACTCCTGCAGCCCTGCTGGTATTTCAGTGGCAGGGTTCTAAGCTGTTGCTNTAAATCCAAAGGCATCGTTCTGTTCTTGGAAGTCCCTGGGGTTAACGCTCCAGAAGAGTCAGCTGCTGTTTTACTGACACCTAACAGTGACCAGCTGAAAAGCAACAGCAGAAATTCATTGCAAAAGGTTTCCCCAAAAAATATCACCTATGTGCTTGATTTTTAGATCAGTTTTTGCTTCTTACTGTTTTGATTCTTATAGGCCTTATGAGGAAGGGCTGAGCGAGCTGGGGGTGTTTATCCTGGAGAAGAGGAGGCTGAGGGGAGACCTCATTGCTCTCTGCAACTACGTGAAAGGAGGGTGTGGAGAGGAGGGAGCTGGGCTCTTCTCCCAAGGGACAGGGGACAAGACGAGAGGGAATGGCCTCAGGCTCCACCAGGGGAGGTTCAGGCTGGACAGCAGGAAGAAATTTTTCCCAGAAAGGGTCATTGGGCACTGGAACAGGTGGACCAAAGGCTGCACCAACTCCCTAACTTTTTTCTGCCACGACCACAGAAATGCAGCAGCAGGGGCAGAGGCTGGTGCTGCAAACAAATCCTCTCAAAGCTCAGTCAGTCATGCTCTATGTGGGATTTAACCTTGGCCAGGCCGTGCTGCTGGTGTCACCCTGCACACAAACACGGCAAGACAATATTTCAGCTGCTAAAGCTCCAGCGGGGGGACAGCAGAGCTGTTGTGTTGGGAATCAAACAAAGAGCTTCATCTTCTCTTTTCTGAGCATTCAAGTATCACTGAAGAAACAAAACCCATGCTAAAAGTCCTATGCAAATAATACTAGCAATAAAAACATAAGCAGAGAGAAAATATAGTGCATTAATAATGAGGAGCAGGTTTAACTGGAACATCTTTAGTGTTTCCAAAGGTATTAGCGGGTTTTCCTAAGTGACAAATCCACACAGAACACAGGGCTTTGTGGTGTATTTTTCAAGACAACAGCTGGGTTTTCCGCTCTGTAGGCAGCATTCCCAGGAGAGACAGAATTCCTGACAGTTCAGTTAATGACAGCACAGAAGCCTCAGGTCTAAATAACAGGAGTTTATAAAATAAATAAGACTTACAAAATAAGCTCAGCTTGGAGTTTCAGCTAAAGCCCATACGTGGCATCAAAATAAAAGGCAACGCTGTTTCTAGACTGATCATTTGCCATCAGCCTGAGCCAGCTCAGGCCATAGATTTGGCTTGAGTTTTAGTAAGTCTGAACATTTTATCAGCAGAAAGTTGAGTGCTCTCCTTTTCCTCAATTCTCACTTGATACGGAAACTATTAAAGCTTGAAAGTTGCTGTACAAACAATTCTCATTATCTGCTGTATTTTCTGCACTGCTGTTCCAGATATTTATGATTAGGCACTTCAATTAGTTGTTTTCCTCCCATTAAGCTTCCAAAAATATCTACAGTTCACTTTGGTGCCTTGGGTGCTGTGGAAGCTTCACCATTCTAAAAAGTCAGAATGAGACCCCATGGAAATCAAAGGATCCAAGACTTTCAGCCCCGTTCTACCTGGTGGTGTGTGCAAAGGGATTTCCTGCATTCCATGCTCACATCCCTAATCCTGAAGATAAAATGTGGGAGGCACTCAAAACACAAATCCATACATCTCCACAAATATATTTGATGGTGTTACGGATCAATTATTACTGTTCAATGTCTTCATCAATGACCTGGATGAAGGCATCGAGTGCACCCTTAGCAAGTTTGCAGATGACACTAAACTGGGTGGGAGTGTGGATCTGCTGGAGGGTTGGGAGGCTCTGAAAAGGGATCTGAACAGGCTGGATCCATGGGCTGAGACCAACGGGATGAGGGTTAACAAGGCCAAATGCCGGGTCCTGCACTTGGGGCACAACAACCCCAAGCAGCTCCAGACTAGGAGAAGTCTGTCTAGAAAGCTGTGGCCCCTCAGCACAAGAAAGATGTTGAGGCTCTGCAGCGAGTCCAGAGAAGAGCAACAAAGCTGGGGAAGGGGCTGGAGAACAGGCCTGATGAGGAACGGCTGAGAGAGCTGGGGGTGTTTAGCCTGGAGAAGAGGAGGCTGAGAGGAGACCTCATTGCTCTCTGCAACTACCTGAGAGGAGGTTGTGGAGAGGAGGGAGCTGGGCTCTTCTCCCAAGGGACAGGGGACAGGACGAGAGGGAATGGCCTCAAGCTCCACCAGGGGAGATTTAGGCTGGACATTTGGAAAGAATTCTTCACAGAAAGGGTCATTGGGCAGTGGCAGAGGCTGCCCAGGGAGGGGGTTGATTCACCTTCCCTGGAGGGGTTTAAGGGCCGGGTGGACGAGGTGCTGAGGGACATGGGTTAGTGATTGATGGGAATGGTTGGACTCGATGATCCAGTGGGTCTCTTCCAACCTGGTTGTTCTATGATTCCATGATTCTATGAATCAGCTGGAGCCTCAGTGTTCAGTTCTGCACGTGTCTATTTCTTGTGCAGCACATCAACACGATTCACAGGAGGTCAGAAGCAAGAAATAAAGGGAGATTGATTTTGTTAATAACCAACGGATAATGTCTCTCTGATTTCTCTCTAAAATTCCATGTAAACTATTTTAACAGAAACTCCAAGAGGTCAATTTAGCCTCTGGCCAATGAGTAAATGTTTTTCTCTGGGCATTAATGTACTAATTGCCTGTTAATGAGCCCTGTTGGGGGGTGCCTTGGTGTTCTTTTGGGAACCATACCTTAATCCCAACATAGCTGGAGGGAATAATGGGATGCTCCAGCGTGGGAAGGGAGGACTCGTTAATCTCTTTTCCAGTCATCACTTTTGTGGCCACATCGATGAAATCCACACCCAGAGTCTTGGATACAAACGGGAAGGAGCGGGAAGCCCGCAAATTGCACTCTATGACCTGATGAGAAGAAAAAGGAGAAATTTCAGGGTGAGGGACTGTGCAGGGAAGAACTAGGTTGAGCCACGTTAGTGGAAATCAGTCCTTACTCCTCTTGGCACAGATCCCTTCTGACTGTCAAATGAGAGGTACAGGAATTGTGTCACAAACAGCAACAGGCAGCGGGCAGCTTGAGATACAAGGAGTCCGCTGAGGTACTTCCCTATTGTCTGAGAACCAGAATTTTGGAACACAGGTTGTGATTTGCCCTCAGTTGATGTAGGAACTTGTTCCCAGGCATCAGGCACAACCTTTAGAAGCCCACCTGGGTCTTTTTCCATCAGCAACACAAAGCCAGGTGTCCCTGTAAAGGGTCAGACACCTGCCCTGCTGCTCCAGAGAGCTCCTAGGACCAGGCTACTCCGATAACCATCTTAACAGCTTAAATTCAAGACTTAAACACTGAAATTGTCTCACTTTCTTGCTGATAACTTGGAAGGTTTATTGAAACGATCAAAACAGCTAAAGGTGAGAGCGTATTGGAGATCTAAAAGCAATGATATTCAGTCCACAGGGTGAGGTTGCAGGTCCCAGTGCTGCCCATCATATTCCAATCTGATAATTTTGGGAAGGACAAAAGGCCACAATAAAGCTAAGACCATGCAGTCATGAGAGCTCTTACCAGCACATCGTTGCCTCGCACCAAAAACTGAATGTTGAAGGGCCCAGAGATAGCAAAGGCACTGGCAATCTTCCTGGTAGCAGCTTTTACCTACAAACAAATAAACAAAGTACACACTGCACTCCCTTTAAAAACATCAAGGATTTGAGTTCTTCACTGGTGACTGATTTCTCCCTAGCAAAAGGGGAAAAGCAGCCCCAAACTCTTCTCCTCTGTTCTCTTTTTGGTGCCAGTGCAACACTCACCTTCTCCAAGGCTCCCTGGCTAATGGTCTGCGTGGGTAACACGAGGGTGGCATCTCCAGAGTGAACACCAGCATCCTCCACATGCTCCGAGATGGCATGTGAGATAACCTGTGAACGGTAGCAAGAGAGGAGTTACTCCCCTCACCCTCTCTCATGAGCTGCTCCTCCACCTCCCTGCCCTCTGCTAATTACGTTTGAAAGCAGCTCTGCCTACTACGAACACAAAGAGTTGTCGTTCCCCACAGGAACAGGCAGGGACTAACATCATCTGTATATTACCTCCCACCCCCCTGTTTTTGTGGTGTTTTAACCACACAGAAATGCAAGCGGAGGGAACGCAGGCCTGAGGATTTAAATCGAATGAACTGAAGGAGCTGAATCAAGGCACACTACTTCAATGCCCAAAAAGGGATCTTGTCTGCTCGTCTAGAATGAAGACTGAGAGCAGAATCCTGCCATTAAATAAGAATTGTGCGATTCTTTCGGTGAGAAATTTATTTGATTAGCAACGCAACACAAAGCAAAGCAAAGCTGTGATAACAAACCAAGCGAGGTGGTATCGTAACACACGCCAATACGGCTCTGATGAGAGCAATTCCTGAAGGCAGTGATCTGCCAGCCTGGTAAAAGTTCTCTTCTAAAGGAGTCATTCATGTGGTCAAGCTATACTTAAAGAACTGTTTAGTTGTTTACAATAAGAGCTTTTCAAGCACAGTGAGTTTGAACCTAAGGTGAATTCATCTTCTCTGGTTTCTCAGCATGACTCCACGGCTCTATAGTAAATCATTCAAACCATCCAGTTTTGGAAATCTCCAGCCCTGAAGAGTTCACTATTAAGGAAAAGCAAAGATCTTACTCTTCCTGCTGTGGCTACAGCGTCCATTTCCACCTCACGGGCATCTTCAATAAATTTCGTGAGCACCACAGGGTGATTCTGTCACCAAGACAAAAGAAAAAAGTTCTTATTTGAGGGTATTTGGGGATCCATCCAAGGGCTCCATTCCTCATCACGGAAACAGCCTGGGAAGCAGAACCCCACAAGACCAATCTGTTAGTACCCATATTGCCACAGAGAAGTGAACTTTGCAAAGAAATAATAGGGGGAAACACAGCAGGATTTCCCCAAAGCCACTGGTGCATCAGTTTGAGCCCTTAGTAACATCACTATGATGGAGAAAACTGGGGCAAAACCACAAAGAGAGACCATGATGGAACGAGGATAGCGGGACACACGCATGGATCCAGTGACTTCCCATCATCTCCCAAAAATGTTCCTTACCTGCAAGTACTTCAGTTTTTGGTTCCTCTGAGCATCCCAGCCACCTTGCTGAGCACACTGCTTCAGAGTCAGTGATACTCGGCATATTTAATGACTTTGTAACACCTCTCAGTGGACTGGGTTGCTCCAAGCCCCATCCAGCCTGGCCTTGAACCCCTCCAGGGATGGGGCAGCCACCCCTGCTCTGGGGAACCTGGGCCAGGGCCTCCCCACCTCAGCATGAAGAATTTCTTCCTTGTGCCTAATCTAAATCTTCCCTCTTCCAATTTAAAGACGTTCTCCCTTGTCCTCTCCCTGCCCTCCCTGATCCAGAGCCCCTCCTCAGCTTTCCTGGAGCCCCTTTCAGCACTAGAAGCTGCTCTAAGGTCTCCTCAGACCCTTCTCTTCTCCAGGCTGAACAAACCCAACTCTCCCAGCCTGCCCCCATAGCAGAGGTACTTCAGCTCTTGGATCATCTTCATGATCTTGTCCTTGACTCTCCACTTGTCCTTGGCTCTCACCACCTTCCCTGTCATTCACGGGTTTCCTCCCCCTTCTCCCCGTCCATCTCTGAGATACCTGCACCCCCTTCCCACTCTTCTCTTGCCTCCCAGGCACCAGCTCCAACAGCCGGTTAAAAATCTCCTCCACGTTCTTGCAGGCCGGCTTTATGCCTCAACATTTTACCTGTCCAATCCACTATTAACTGCCTGTTATTTATTAGAGAATAAAATGGAATAAATGACAGCCTGTGCATGCTGAAAAGGCTCCTCTTGAAAAAACATAAAGCAAGTCCAGAAGTTACAAGACACAATTCCTTACATTTATCAGTGCAAGGGTAAATTCTCAGGCAAGGACAATGCCGCAGCCTGCACCATTTCATAAATTTAGTGCCTTGTGGCCTGTAACTTTCTGTCTCGCTGCAGTTTTTCACCGGGAGATTTCATACCTGCATCCAACCTTGTTTACTCCAATCTGTCTCAACTCCCACAACAAGTTTTGAACGTTATTGACAACATAAATGCCATAACGACACAGACTGTAACAGCAAAGTAGCTAAAACAACACAACAGCTCTGGCCAGGCAGATCTTTGGGGATGTTCTCTTAGATAGAGCAGAACAAGGAAAATCTCGTGGTGAGCAACTGGTCACCTCTGCAGCACCAGCGCCTTATTTGTGCAGCAGATGTCCTATCTGAACTTCTCCTGGTGCAGCTGGAGGCCATTCCCTCTCATCCAACCAGCTGGCACTTGGGAGAAGAGATCAACACCCACCTCTCTACAACCTCCTTTCAGGGAGCTGCAGAGAGTGATGAGGTCTCCCCTCAGCCTCCTCTCCTCTAGGAAACATCCATCACATGCTTCATACACATAAAAAGCACATGGTTTTGTTCCTACTCAAGCTTTAACCAGCTAAAGAATCTCCTGAGTTAGCAGGAATGTGTCTGACTTCTATAGCCAGTTGTGTTTCCAGAAAGTTCCGCTTTGACTAACTTATTTCTAACACCAAGATCCCTGTCATGGTGGTGTTTATATTGCTACAGGACTGTTCTGAACAGGGATCACTCCAAAAAAAGGGGGAGAAACTGCAGAAGAAAAGAGACTAAAAGGCAAGGGCAAGCTCAGAGTGTGCTGAAAGGTCAGGCTTCCAACTCTGCGTGTTCTTCATTCAACCTCACTGGTTTAACTTTCCCCTCCTCCCATATTCTCATCTCCCTAGACATCCCTTGTACCACACCACTGACAGAAGGCAGAGAACAAATCCAGGCTTTGAGGTGTCTGTTGTGTTCTGAAGTGTTTCTATCTTGGGGAAATGGCTCAGATCTCTCTTTTCTAGATGTCCACAATGCAGACCAAATCCCTCCCTTTGCTAGAATAAAGACACTTAGAAAAATCCCAAAACTAGCTTTTCAAAAACATTTAAAAACAAAAACCACTGCTTTCATCTTCTGCATTAGATGCTGTATGGATCAATAATTCCACTGGATGAGCAGTAGGCAGGCAGCAGTCCTGCTTTTGTATCAGAGGAAAATGGGACTCAGTGTATGACTGGGACAGCTAAATGTCAGAGCAAAAGCTGGCAAATTGTCCTGCATTTAAAAGGGGAGGGGAAAAAGCCAGTGGTTTGGGACCTCCAAGCCCATCCCGTTCCACCCCTGCCCTGGGCAGGGACACCTCCCACTGGATCAGGGGCTCCAAGCCCCATCCAACCTGGCCTTGAACCCTTCCAGGGATGGGGCAGCCACCCCTGCTCTGGGCAACCTGGGCCAGGGCCTCATTATGAAGAATTTCCTTCTAATGTCCTATCTAAATCTTCCCCCTTCCGATTTAAAGTAATTCCCCCTCATCCTGTCACTACAGGCCCTTGGAAAAAGAGATGGAAAGGACAGTAAAGGTGAAACAAACACAACAAACACAAAAAGAACAAGCAGTAGCAGCACAGAGACTGGTACCTGAGAGACTCTGGTGGCTTCTGCTAAGAACCTCTTCATTTCCTCTTCAGTGAACACAACATTCATTGCTGAACCACTGTGAGAAGGGCAGAGAAAATCAATGAGGTCAGATTCTTTCATGACTTCAGGGGAGGAATCGGTGTTAGACACTGCAGCACAGGGTTGTCTCTGCCCATGTATGATGGGCTAGCTAAGAGACCTCCTGGCTCAAGCCACTTGCTGCCCTCTGGACTGAAGAAAGGCAGAGCTGGTATCTAATGAACCTCCATTACTCTTCCCAGAGAACACAGGTGACCTCCAGAGCACTAACAAAGGATCTATGAGGAACCATGGCCTTTAAAGCCTTTAAAGTTCCCCCTAAGCTGGAGAAGATGCCTGCTCAGCCCCACAATGGACCTAGAGCTCAGGATGCGCAGGTAGCTGTAAGCTCAGACCAACAAGGTGCTGCGCTTGCTTTACCCCCATTAGTCATCAGTGACAGATGAAGCAAGGAACACACAGGCTGCTGAGGGTTGTGGCAGCATAAACACAGATGAAAATGAGCTGTTCTTTGCTGGCCTTTTCACTCTGCACCTTCTCCCTGACATCTCCGTCCTTAAGGGGGAGGCACTGCAGGCACAGACATCGTATCTGAAAGCCCCTTCCAATCTGAGCCAATAAACAGACTCAATACCCAGGTTATTAGAATCATAAAATCATAGAACTTCAGCTGACACAAATCAACAGGGTTCATTAAATCCAAGGACCTGCATCAGCGGCCCCACCGACGCTGTGAGCTGGGACACACACACACCCCCGCAGCGGGGAAATGCATTTTGTTTTCCAAGGCCACTGGCAAATATTAAGGCTGTGTCTGTTCAAAGATTGAAGAAGTCTGGCTGGGGACCTGCTGCTGTTCTGCAAATAGAGGTCAGACAGTCTGCGTGCTCAGGCTTCTCACTCTCTGTTTCCTCAAGTATAACATTCTGCAGTCTCGTCTTTCTCCCTGGAGTCTCCCTGTCCTGTCCAAACACTCGTTAGCAAACACTTACATGGGAAGGGCCCACGTGGAATTTCATAGGGCAGGAAACAACAGGCTAAAACAACTGCTCCCTAAAAACCTGGAGAGTGACATCATGAGCAGCTTCCAACTTCTGCTCTGAGGGCTTTGTAACCCCACTGTAAGCTTCAGAAACGGTGTAGAAAAGTCACAGCCAGCACTCTCCTCTAAAATATATCTCCTCAAGAGTTAAACATACAAGAAATCCTTCCCCTTTTCTTCCATTTAAATAAGAAGGGAAGGGTTTCTTTTTTCTCCTCTGATTAATATCATGCCTCTTCATTGTGACAGGTCTCTGTTTCATAGCAAAGGATCCTGTCTCGTATTCATTTCCACTTGATGCCCAAACTGCCTCTCTGTGCCAAGCACTGAGGGAACTCCTCACAGAAAAGCAGGATCATTCACAACGTGTGAGTTCACTGTGTGTACGCGCCAACGTGACTGTTTCAAACAGCTGAGCTGTTGGAAGCGCGTGGCTCTGTACAACGTCTGTGTAAAGAGAAGCAGCCGCCGCAGCGCAGGGACACAAAACACGCCTGGAAGCAGAGAAGTTTAGCGAATACCGCACTGAACTCACAGGAACGCTGTCATTACCTGCATCCAGGAACCTTAAGGAACATCGCTGATGCTACATGTCTTTGTGATATGGACAAGGTAACGCAGCTAAACAAGCCATTCTTATTATGTTCTACCTTTGACCTCTGCCTGATGGACCTAAGAGACCCCTTGCCTTCCTTCACTGGCTCAGTCACTTGTCCCACCTCTTAATATGTGCAACTTCATGCCGTGTGCAGCTGGCAGAGGGTTCAACAACCATGCCCTGGTGTTATCTCCCTTGTCTCAAAGAGGTTTCCGCAGTTCTAATCCCCATCCTGACAAACTGTGATGGTTGAGCCTTACCTCAGAACGTAGGAAGGCCTCAGCAAACACGGGTAACCCACGGACCTTGCAAACTCCACTGCTTCTCCCTAATGAAAGGAAGTAAAAATGTGCTGTGACCTAGGAAATATTTTAAATTCACATCGATACTTCAGCTCTAACTGCATTTGCACATTGTGAGCCACTAAGGTGCAGCAGAGGGGAACACATGACAACAATGACATGACAGCCTGGATTGAACATCATACATGATTTCTTAGTTCTAGAGTTGTCATCTTCAGGACTTCCTTGTCCACAAAGCCTGATCCAGAGCCCCTTTGAAGCTTTCTTGGAGCCCTTTTCAGCACTGGAAGCTGCTCTAAGGTCTCCCTGCAGCCTTCTCTTCTCCAGGCTGAACCACCCCAGCTCTCACAGCCTGTCCTCATGGATGCTCCAGCCCTTAGATTATCTCCATGGCCTCCTCTGGACTCACTTCAACAGGTTCATGTCCTCTCCACCTGCTAGAGCAGTTTTCAAGGCCAGCAGGATAAAACAGAGTAGTTGGCAGTGGTGCTAACCTTTCTGGGTATCTACTCTGTTGTGTAAAGGTGATTTAGACACGTCCTTTTCAGTTTTCATCCCACTGCCAGTGATGCTCTAACATCACTTTAAAGGGAACAAAAAATTCTTCAACATTGGTAGTAAAAAAAAGTCAAACACCTTTGGAACCTTGGAAGGAATCAGCAAGTTGTTCCCCCTGAGCTCACAATAACGCTCCATCGTTTCCCAGATGCACATCCCAACGTACCAGCGTGCTGACCGCCCGCCAGGGAGCCTGGGCCACCCGCAGTTCATCCAGAACAGCCGAGAATATCGAGCGATCTTCTGCCCGGTCAATCTGCGAGGGAGCTGTGCCGAGGATCTTCACTCCACTCTGGTGCAGCGGCACTGCCAGGTTATTGGGAATCTGCCCTCCTACAGAAATGATGCAGCCCCTGCATCCCTAGGGGCAGAGAGAAAGCAGCACAGTCATGTCTGAGTTAGCGTAACATTAAGAGCTGTTAGAACAAAGAACCCAGTATTGAGATTTCCCCAGGAAACCCAAGGAATCTACAGTCTTCGGACATCAAGCTAGGAGTTTACAAGTTCTGCTGCACCACAGGCTGTTGCCTTGCTCCCACACCATGTCCAGGTGCTCCTGCCTCACCAGGGAGGAGAAGCCCTGAGCTGACATACAATCATAGAATAACCAGGTTGGAAGAGACCCACCGGATCATGGAGTCCAACCATTCCTANTTGTAGAGAGCAATGAGGTCTCCCCTCAGCCTCCTCTTCTCCAGGATAAACACCCCCAGCTCTCTCAGCCGTTCCTCATAAGGCCTGTTCTCCAGCCCCTTCCCCAGTTTCGTTGCTCTTCTCTGGACTCGCTCCAGAGCCTCAACATCCTTCTTGTGCTGAGGGGCCCACAGCTGCACACAGGACTCAAGGAGCTCCCTTGCTCTGAAGGGGAAGGTCACCACACTATAAAAACCTCACACCCCACAACTCAAATCAAATCTCTACTCGGTGGGGTCAGGTCTTCTTCCCATGTTCTCCCACACACATGAACATGGGGGCCTTCAACTGAGCCCACTCCCACCCCTCTGCAGTGACCCTGGGACACAGATCCAGGAATAAACACCACGCTTTAGGTCCTCCTCCTTTCTCAGTCCAGCCTTTCCAAGCTAACACTCACCCATGCTCAGAGACTTCCAGAGCAGCAAACATTCATCCCAACTCCTTTTCACTGGAGTTCCAAGGCAGTAACCTCCAGCAGGGAGGCGATGGGAAAGAACTGGCATCCTGGTTTTTCCCCCTAATTCTCTTATTTCCTAAGCAAACATCTCGTCCCAGCCCCGGGTGGCAACCCCTCAAACAAGGAGAGGGTGAAATGTTTTGCAGTGAGGATGGGGAGGCCCTGTCCCAGGTTGCCCAGAGCAGGGGTGGCTGCCCCATCCCTGGAGGGGTTCAAGGCCAGGCTGGATGGGGCTTGGAGCCCCTGATCCAGTGGGAGGTGTCGCTGCCCATGGGCTTTGAGGTCCTTTCCAAACCAAAACACTCCATGATTCTATGGTTTTTAACACAGAACCCCTGCTGCTTCCAAGTACAAGCTTGCTTGATGTGAAGATTTCCATAGTAAAAAAAAGCCTTGGAGTATCTGCAACAATTACAAGGATATGAATTACATTCAGATTGTGTAATAATTGCAGGTAATTAAGTAACAGGCACTTTACTTCCAAATTAAAGCTGGTAAAACTTTGTCCAAAGGAGAATCAGGACCGTACTGAAGGGCTCGCCTGAACCAAGTGCATTTCATGCAGTTTTACCTACCTCTAAGAAACATCAATCAAGTGATCCACACTTTTAGAGTATCAGTGCTCTTTTAATTAACAAATGTGGTTCTCCTGAAGGTTGGCCCCACTGGCCTTCCTGGAAGAGGAACTTCCTAATGAGGGATTTAAAGAGATTAAGAGCCACAGATGCATACGCTGAGAGCAGGATGTGAGTAGAAGGGACTGAGAAAAACCAGATGATAAATGCCAGTACAAGCCCTGCTCAAGCTCAGTGTGGGTGGTGTCCTGCCGTAATCAAAAGCCACTGACAAAGTCTGGTCTTTAAGCAGCACCTATTACACCAAGGTCTATAAGATTAGGATTTGCTGCTAACAGACACTGCTGGAAATGGGTCTTCTCCCTTTTCATCGCTTCTGGGATGTTCTGTAGTGCCCACATGGGCTTGTCTCATGACATGGGAGCTCACCATCTCCAACTTGGAACTGAAACCTGTTCCTTACTGCTTCCAGAGCCACCCAAAACACAGTCCTTACCTCTAGGCCCTGGAATGCTTACATGGAAGAGAACCAGACAGCGAACACAGCAAACCCCTCCTTGCAGCATGGAGTGGGTCCTGGTGGATAACACATCAACCTAGCCTTGCTGCCAAGGTCAACAATCCCCTTAACCTGTCCTCAACGTCTCTGAAATGCCACCGTCCCGGCCGACAGCTTCTCTCAGCTGCCCTTTATTCCTTCCTGTGGAACAAGTCGAGTCACTCAGCCTCTAGAATCCAAACAGGGCCTCCAACAATGCTGGGATGGCGTTAGGGACTCCAGCGCCAAGGAGACAGAGAAGGCTTATTCAAGCAGACAACAAAGAACCATATACTCAGTTTTACTCAAAAAGAACCATAAATTGAGACCCAACCTCTGCTTATTTCTTCCTTTAAAGCCCTGCTGTTTCGGTCTCGCCCGCAGAGCAGCTGCTGCCCCACCAGGGAGCGGGACAGCTCCACCGAGAGATGGGGGTAGACACTGCGCATCACTCTGTCATCAACCGTATTTTAATTATAAAGAAAATGAAAAACATCCTCGCCATTACATAGCTTTAAAACACGTACTATACATAATCCATCAAAAGAAGCCTAGAGAGAATGATTTCCCCTTTATAACAAAAATCACTCTTTTTATTACTACCTTGCTTTTATGCCATTAGTAATAGAGTTGGGTTTTCTTTTTCCCCGAGTCTGAAAACAAATTAGACCATTAAAATCGTACCTAAGAGCCTCCTTTGGTTTTATGAATTGTTTCAGAACAATCCTAGAAACTGAAAAAAGAATCAGAGGAGGCCCTCGAGCAGATAGGTATTAAAATAAAAAGGGAACATCTTCTCCGGAAACAAAAAGCCAATAAATCCGAGGGAAGGAATTGTATTTTATTTTAAATTATTGTCCTCATAGAGCATCCCCTCACTCTGCACTTTCGCAGTGAATTACCATGCCCCCCGACGCAGAGCTCAGTGAGTCAGAGCAGCTGCAAACGTCGGTTGGAGAGGCAGAGGTGAAGGGGACCCAAGGGAGAGAAGAAGAAGGGACAGCTGAGGACGTCTCTGCGATAGGACCACGCGTAGGCTGGTTCCAGCCCCCTCAGGCTCGGTGGCAACCTCGCTCCTCCATGTAGCCTCATTTGTCTCATGTGAAAAGCTGGGATAAGTCACTGCGCCTGTTTATTTGCCCTTAATGGTTGCCCAAGGTTTGCTGCTAATCCTAATAGAAGGTTGTTTAACAGATGGGTTGGAAATCACAGCACTATTCATGCTTCGGATGCGAAGCCGGGAGATATGATTATCAGCAAGATTGGTGAGGGACCTCAGAGTCAGACCCTGAATTTTTAACTTGTTTGTTTCCTCAGGGACTGAGTTCCAATTGCATTTGCCTGAGGGAGTGTTTCATTAACAGGACATTAGCATTTGGCTTGCTCATGTTAAAACCATGACACACAGCAAACAGCACCTTCAGACCACAGTGCTGGAGGTCTGGCCTGGCCCCAGGTGTGCCCAGGTCTGTCGCAGGAGACTCTGCTGCCTCTCTGCTCCAAGACTCAGTTGCCCTACTTGCAAATTAGCTGTAACGACACCATCCCCTGTTGTCACTACTTAAGTGCTCCAAAAGAGCCAAGACGTTATAATTCGTCTCAGGGATTATCAGACAGCGCAGCCCTAACTTTGGATGCAGCCTCTCATGCCATTAACACCTCCAGAACAATCACAGAATCATAGAACCACCAGGTTGGAAGAGACCCACTGGATCATAGAGTCCAACCATTCCTATCAATCACTAAACCACGTCCCTCAGTACCTCGTCCACCTGCACCTTAAACACCTCCAGGCTGAGCTGGAAATCTGCCGGTAGAGAGTCCTCCCTCCCCATCTCTGAATGCTTATTACACCTTCAGCTCTGCAATTCACCAGCCCCACTGTGACAAGGGGATAAAGCAAATTCCAATACATATGCATTCTTTTTTTTCACGTATTTTTCTTCCCCAACTTGCTAATTACCAGCGTTAGGTGTTTAAATCCAAGCTGCTCCCTCATCACCCACCTCTATCTTCCCTTTGATCCCGCTGTAATTAGATGCTGCATTTCATCAGTGCTATTTGTCTGACAATTTGTCTCCACACCCCAAGTGCAGAAGTTCAGTTTTGCTTAAGTAAACAAGAGTTCAATGCTCATAGAGCAGAGCCTCATGGACCATCCTAAGGCAACCAAAAATCAGATTTTAAGAGTCAAGAAAAACCCCCATGGCCTTTGAGCCTGTCCTAAATCCATGCTTTCTGGTAATAGGTTCTGGTTTTAAGAGAACTGAAAGAAGGAAAAAAAACAATTTGTACAAGTTGGTGCTGAGGGGCATGGTCTAGTGTTTGACAGGAACGGTTGGACTTGATCCTGTGGGTCTTTTCCAACCTGGTGATTCTGTGATTCTAAATAGGAAAGTATGAGCATGAGATCTAAAAACAGTCCTGGGAGCACTTTGCAAAAGGTTTAAGAACAGAGCCTAGAGAGCAGAACTTGAGTTCTGATGGGCTTTTGCTTGGTCCTGGATTTGGGAATGACCAAAACATAGCCAGGTTCTAAAATCAGTTTGAAACTTGTCATATAATCATAAAGGTTGGAAAAGCCCTCTGAGCTCATCCAGTCCAACTGCCAGCCCAAGCCCACTGGGTGTGATAAACCATGTCCTCAAGTGCCACAACTATACACTTAATCATAGAATCACCAGGTTGGAAGAGACTCACTGGATCATCGAGTCCAACCATTCCCAGCAAACNACCCCCCCAGCTCTCTCAGCCGTTCCTCACAAGGCCTGTTCTCCAGCCCCTTCCCCAGCTTCATTGCTCTTCTCTGGACTCACTCCAGAGCCTCAACATCCTTCTTGTGCTGAGGGGCCCACAACTGAACACAGGATTCAAGGAGCGGTCTCACCGGTGCTGAGTCCAGAGGGAGAAGAACCTCCCTGGCCCTGCTGGTCACACTGTTTCTGAATGTTTTGAACCCTTTCAAGCTCAAATTGTCATAGATTGGGAAAGAGAGCTAATTAAAATCATAAGTTTCACATGACCTAGGTTCTGCAAAGTTGCTCCAGCGACTGAGGTGGCCAACTCGCTCTGATTCTCCCAGGAGGTGAAGCTGCACCTTGTCAGGGGGAGCGCGTGTGCTTAAAGTCAAGGATCTGCTTAAGCACTACAGCTCGGCACGGCAAGGACAGAACAGTTTGTGCGATAAATGACTGCGCAGCAAATTAAATCTGCTTGTAAATATTGCACAATATGGCAGCTCGCAAAATAATCTCATATTTATTTGGCATTCATTACTGAGCAGCCTGCTAGGAACATCAACGATGTGGAAAACGCAACACCGGGATCCAAACCAAACAACTTTTGCTCGCAAGCGCTCCCCGCTCGCCCCCAGTTGCTCTGCCAAAGCAAGCTAGTGACATGAATTTTGAAGAGTTTGGTTCTCCTCACGGCTTTTGTGGGGCTTGTGCTTTTCTTTACCTCATACTGGTAGATATCCAGGATCCTTTCCAGCGACAGCTCCTCAAAGTACAGTCTGTCGCACTCATCGAAATCGGTGCTCACGGTCTCCGGGTTGCAGTTCACCACCACTGTCTTGTTGCCAAGCTGACGCAGCGTGCGGATGCTGGACACCGCACACCAATCAAACTCCACGCTGCTGCCTGCCACGAGACAGAAGGGAGGGCAAGGAAAGGAAAGATGCAGAGAAAAAAACAAACAGACCTTCTCAGCGCTCAAGCTTAAAAACAGAAACAGAAATAAACCTTCGGCGTTGCCTCCTGTCAGCTCAGAGCAAGAAATCTCATTGTCCTCCCATGGAAGCTCATTGCAAGTACCAGGGGAGCCTCCAAGCACAACAGGTAAGCTGGCTCACCTGCTCGGGAGCAAAAGGCCTCTGACTCCTCTGTTATCCTGCTCTGACACATGCTCACCTCTCCTCCTGCTGCCCATCCAGCTACCACGGCCTCCCAGCCAATGCGCTCTGAGGTGAATCTCAGAGGCAGAACCTCAGAGCTGACCACACCGAGTGCCCATTACTATAAATCAGAGTTGTTCACTTGAGGAAACGTGGAGCATTTGTACAGATGTGGCTCAAAAACCAGAGACTGATGTTTTTTTCACCTTCCAGAAGAACAGTGTAAGCTAAGCTAATGGAAAAAGCATGGCTCCGTGCATTCAACCTCCCTGCATGCTGACTCCAGACACGGCAAATTGGTAGAACAACATTTTTAGAGTCACTTTGTGGCTCTGTCTCGATTTAAAGGCCACAGCAAGTACGACAACACTACGGGGCAAGCCCATGCTACTGTCCTGAGCCTTGTGGCTACCTCTAAATGGAAAAGGCACAGAGGGAGTTACGTGGTGCTTAGTCCTTGGCAAGCAGCAGGACTTGGGGCCTGGGCAACACTGCAGCTTCAGGCAATGCTGGAGTCCAGATTTGTGCTAGCAGCTATGGTCCCAGAAATTTCTACTGCTCTGGGCAACCTGGGCCAGGGCCTCCCCACGCTCATCATTAGGAATTTCTTCCTAATGTCTAATCTAAATCTCTCCCCTTCCAATTTCAAGGCCCTAAATCCAATCTGAAGCTAGGTGCTCTCCCAGAAGGGTCACCAGATGCTCATTCAATTTTTGTACCCCACTTATCCACACAAGAAACCTCAACTCTGGGTCACAATGGTCACACTGGAGTCCCCTTCTGACTGCTTTAGTTTGGTCGGCAGAGAGAAGAGCTCAGCGCCTGCTCCTCCTCCTCCCCGTGTGAGGAAGCTGCAGAGCACAATGAGATCTCCCCTCGGTCTCCTCTCCTCCAGGCTGAACAGACCCAGTGCTTTCAGCTGCTCCTCACATGGCTTCTCCTCTAAACCCTTCACCACCTCCATGCCCTCATCTGGACGCTCTCCAGGAGCTTGAGATCCTTTCTATCCTGTTCCTGTAGCACCCAAAACTGCACTCAGAGCTCAAGCTGGGGCTGCATCACTGCAGAGTGAATTTCAGCTTTCAAACCTCATCAGTGCTATTTGTGGGATGCAGAGCAAAAATATTCCTGAAAACAAGCATTTTTTATTGTTATTCCTGTCAATAATTGCAAGCTATTTGGAATGATCCATAAAAAGAAAAAATGAAAGTCATCCTAGAGGACTCAGAAGTCTGTCTACTCATAGCCACGAGGCAACGTTTATGCTGCATAATCATCTGAGTGGGTGGAAAAACCAGCACGGGGAGAATTGCTGCTCCAAGAGCAGCTGAGGATATCAAAATATTGTCACAGTCACCTGTACTTCGAGCACGAAAACACACGGTACACAACAACATCAGTATCAGCTGGCAGTAAACATGCAAAAGGGGTGTGGGAGTAACAAGCTTGCGTACAAGCTATCACATTTTTAAGATGCTAACATGTGCAAAAAGCAAGGTTGAAAAATTCCCTATGACTTTGTGGCAATCACAATGAAGTGACTCAAAAGTGAAAAGTAAAAAAAGTCTCCTGGTTTTTCCAGGGCGTGAAATGAAGTCTCCAAGCAAACGTAAAAGGTGAAGCTTGGGTTAGGATCTGATGTCCTGCGCACCACACTCTGGAGGGGTTTGATACTATAGGAGAAGAATAAATGAGCCACAAAGACATCCAAAGGAGGCCCAAGGGTGTGAGGAGAACAGAGGAGCAGTGAGAAAGATTTACCTATGTGATAAGGTCCACAGCCCAACACCATCACTCCACAGTCATCAAATTTTACATCGTGTTCCTGAGGTGGGAGGGAAAAAAGCCATTAGGATCTCTTCCACAGCACCTAATCCACGCTTTTCAGAACAGTTTCAGGTGCGCAGTCTGGTCCTTCAGGGCTCAAGCCTGATCTCATTTACTGCAACGTAACACAAGAGCAACTTGACTGGAATTGGAGCTGCACCCACACCGAAGGAGACCCAACCCTTACGATCTGACTGCTCAAGCAGCCTCAGGATCTGTGGAGTTTCAAATAGAAATGAGATGAGGGAAACGAGTTCTGCATTCCCAGCACGTCCCCTGTGCCAGTACAGGTGATACAGGACAGGATCATAACAACGTGAGGCTTTAACACTCAATGCACGGGACCCATATTGCAGCAGGAGAAAGCTCCAGGCCTGCTGTAGGGGGGTCGTAAGTAAAAAAAGACAGAGAGCAAACCAGACAGCAATAAGGTCATTGGTTCTGAAGGTGCTTACCTGCCCGTTGTACGTGACGTAGAGGTAATTGGTTACTGCTGGGTATTCCGCTGCCAGGGTGTCGATCTGTACAGGGAAAAAGAAGGTTAGGCCACCAGTGCAATGTCCTTCCTATATGCAGGTGTTCTGGGGCTTTTCTTTTCCCCTCTCTTTCCTTTCCTGCTCCTATTTCTCTTCTATTACTTTCCCATCATGCCTTTCAAAAGGAAGAGATCTAAACTGTCAGATTTGGCAACGCAACAGCAGCCTGGCCTTTCTCCTGGACCATACAGTTCAGTCCACAGCAAACTCTGCAGTTTTAGCTCTGCATCTCTTCAGTAAAAACCCTGCAGAGCCCAGGAACATTCTTTGTCCACCTCTTCTTGCCACTCTAGTGAGTTTGGCAGCATTAATTACAGAAATCTCCACTCCTTCAGGCCTCAAGCCCTCCATAGCTGTGCCATCTGGGATCTTCACACTACACTCTTGACGTCATTGGAACACAAACATACACACAACATCACCTTGAGATCATATCAAGTAGCAGCCAGCAGTGTGAGCAAAACAAACGAGAGAGCAGGACGAGGGAGGGCATTCATCCCCTGCTCCGCTCTGGTGAGACCCCACCTGGGGCCCTGCGTCCAGTTCTGGAATCCTCAACACAGGGAAGACATGGAGCGGTCAGAACAGGTCCAGAGGAGGCCATGAAAAATCAAAGACCTTGAACACCTTCCCTATAAAGAGATGCTGAGAGTTGGGGTTGTTTAGCGCAGAGAAGAGAAGGCTCCAAGAAGACCCTATTGCAGCCTTTTCATACTTAAGGGTGGCTGATAAGAAAGACTAAGAGTCTTTCCCAGCCCAGTGATTCTGTGAATTTAGCAGAGCCTTTAGCAACAGGACAAGGTGTGATGGTTTCCAGCTGAAAGAGGGGAGACTGAAATGAGATTTTAGGCAGAAATGTTTTGCTGTGAGGGTGGAGAGGCCCTGGAACAGGTTGCCCAGAGCAGGGGTGGCTGCCCCACCCCTGGAGGGGTTCAAGGCCAGGTTGGATGGGGCTTGGAGCCCCTGATCCAGTGGGAGGTGTCCCTGCCCAGGGGTGGGACTGGATGGGCTTGGAGGTCGCTTCCAACCCAAATGGTTCCATGATTCTATGATTTACTTTACAATTGAACTCATGCTTTGATAACTAAAAAGCAGACAAAGCAAGAGGGATTTTCCACCACCCCTTTACAGGTCATTTTCAACACTTCCTGATGTAATTAGTCACCAGAGAGCCCAAAAGCATAATTAGCCCACTCGGCTATTCACAAACTATTTGTGTCAACTACCAACTGCGTGTTGTGTACAACAACAAGTCCATCCAGGCCACCAGCAGCGGCTGAGGCTCCCCGGATGAACAGCTGAAGCATCACTACAGAGAATACTGAGCAGGGAACAACGTGAATGGAGGCCTGACATGAATTTCTAGGCGCTGCACCATTTAAAAACCTGTCCAGTCTTCAAGTGTGTTCCGGAATCTCCCCCTGGCTGTCCAAATCCTTGTGAATAATGAAGAACGTGACCTTACATGGTTAGAGCTATGTAAGTGTCTGCTGCTCGCTCCTGATGTTAATCCTCCAACTTGTACTTCACGGCTTAAGAAGAAACAGATGCCTGGAAGCCACCGACGCAGGCGTAAGCGGAATGACCTGATTAAGGGTACTTTGGCACAGAAATCAATCCAGCCTGCAGCGCCATACGCAGCCCAGAGAAGACAGTGCAAGATGTGGCGTGTTCCTGCAGGCCAGGTGAGCACAGAGAAAGAAAACAGCAGCTGGGGAACAGAAGGAGATTTGGCACCTGGAACTGGGCCTGGGAACACAGATGGGCTCTTTTGGAAACGCGCAGTAGTTTAGGGTGGGTTCTTTTCCTCCTTCAGGGGCAAAAAAGCAGCTGGTGGCAGTATAAACCCAACGTACCTTGAAGGCAGCAGCAGAACACCTAGTGCAGCAGAGGCGAGGCTGCCAGGAGCAGCAGATGAGCTCATTACATTCACGCTATCACAATGAATGGCAAATGAAGCCAAACCAATAGCACACCTCAAATAAAGAATTGCCTTGCAAAAAATTATTAACAAAGGAGAGGACCTAGCACACTTTTTGTGGTCACACCATGGTCGGCCAGCATTCCCAGCCTCCTCCTGAAGAAACAGCGCTGTGTTTGCCCCTCAGCCACATGGAATGTGAACAAGAATACCCTGAGCCTCCCTTTCTGGATGTTCATGGCATTATGTTGATGCCTGCAGCACAGAAGTAACAGGTACAAAAGTGAAATTCAATCTCCTCTAATCAAAGAATCAGAGAATAGGTTGGGTTGGAAGGGACCTCAAAGCCCATCCAGTGCCACCCCTGCCATGGGCAGGGACACCTCCCACTGGATCAGGGGCTCCAGCCCCATCCAACCTGGCCTTGAACCCCTCCAGGGTTGCCACAGCTTCCCTGGGCAACCTGCATGAGGGCCTCTCCACCCTCAATGTGAAGAATTTCTCCCTAACATCCAATCTAAATTTTCCCCCTTTCAATTTAAAGCTGTTTCCCCTCATTCCATCACTCTAGGCCTTTGTAAAACGTCCCTCCCCAGCCTTCCTAGAGCCCCGTTCAGCACTGGAAGCTGCTCTAAGGTCTCCCTGAAGACTTCTCTTCTCCAGGCTGAGCAACTCCAACTCTTCCAGCCTGTCTTTGTCTCCTGTATGGGAGGTTCTTGGATCATCTTCGTGGCCTCCTCTGGATTCATTCCAGCAGCTCCATATCCTTCTTAAGATGAGGACTCCAGAACCAGACAATGTCAATGTCAGCACTCTCATGGCTGTTAATGGAGACAGGGGTTCCATTTTGTTTACCTCCACTCTTTCTCAGGACACAGAAGCCTGTTCCTCCTCCTGTTACTCTTGGCAGCCCCCCCGAACAGCGATGTTTCTGCCATACCTGTTTCACCCAGGGCACTATGTTCTTCCTCCCGCGCAGCTGGCGGCACTGGGCCTCAGTCAGCCCCAGGCACCTCCCGAGCTGTTTGTCCGAGAAGCCCATCTGCTTGGCTCTCCTCAGTGTCTCTTCTGGAACTGTTTCACTGGGATTAAACAAGATAAACACCCCTGCATGAGGCTTTACAGGAACTCAGAACAGATACAGGCTCTTGCATCTTCCATACTGCATGGAGTTGCTATAGGGTCAAGCATTGAAAGGCAAGGAAGGAGACTAGGCTGAGCTCTGCCATGCTCATAACTCTAAGATCCTTTTTGCTCTGGGTGCCCCCCAGCAACAGCTGTAAGAAAAAGGCTGCAGGCAGACTGTGGATGGTAGGAAGTGAAACTCTTTCTTCCCTTGCATTTTTGAGACACCAATGAAATCACCATAGAATCACCAGGTTGGAAGAGATCCACTGGATCATGGAGTCCAATCATTCCCATCAATCACTAACCCATGTCCCTCAGCACCTCGTCCACCTGTCCCTTAAACCCCTCCAGGGAATGTGAATCAACCCCTCCCTGGGCAGCCTCTGCCAGTGCCCAGTGGCCCTTTCTGTGAAAAACTTCCTCCTGATGTCCAGCCTGAACGTCCCCTGGTGGAGCTTGAGGCCATTCCCTCTCATCCTGTCCCCTGTCACTTGGGAGAAGAGCCCAGCTCCCTCCTCTCCACAACCTCCTCCCAGGTAGTTGCAGAGAGCAATGAGGTCTCCCCTCAGCCTCCTCTTCTCCAGGTTAAACAACCCCAGCTCTCTCAGCTGCTCCTCATACACCCTGTGCTCCAGGCTCCTTCCTCAGCTCCATCGCCCTTACCTGAAACCACTGCAATTCTCCCCAAACAAGCTCTTCCTATTCCTGAGGATGCTCTGAGGCTGGTCAATCTTTTGTAAAAGCCCCTGACTTCAGAGATACAAGGTAGGAATGACCTGCCGAGGCTTACAGACCAGGTCAGATTTTCCTTCTGACAGCCTCAAGTGTAGTTTTTTTTCACACGGTTTGTGCTGCTTTTTACATTATGGAAATTGTGAGAGAGGGGGGACAGAAAGGGCAAAGCAGGGACACCTTTTTGATTCCATATTTGCAATCAGGTTCTCTCAACACTTCCGTGTTCTTGTCCTCCTGGTTTTGCTTTTCAGGAGTCCCTGTTTTAGCTCTTTATTCCAACTGCATTGCCTCCCCCCACTCTGTTGCCCATTTATCTTTTGATTCCTTCACCTTCTCCATCCCCCTTTCATCTCCCTCAACACCATCTTTGTTCCGCCTCAGTTTCAAACCACCTCTAACCCTTACAGTTCCTACCAACCCCTGTTTCCAAGCTACCTTTCCTAAGCTTAGCTTTTCCAAAAACAGAATAAAAAGCCTCTGTATTTTTATCAGCACTTGTGCTTTTCATCTTCATGGCCAAGAGCATCCTTGCCTGCCCGATAAATCAATATTTTATGAGCAAGCAAGCTCTAAAACAGGAAAAGGGAAATGATTAACAAACAAGCAATTTTCCTAAATCAGGGGTTTGAATTCTGTCCTGTGCTTGGTGATATTTTTAAATAAACAGCATCATGTTGTTGGAAGGGGAGGAGAGGGGCAAGGCCGCTTTATTGGAAGGAGTCAGGAAGCCGAAGCATGAAAGAGTCGTTGGGTTGGACTCTCCACCTTGGCTCAGGCAGAGAGCAGCTCTGCTGCCCACGGTGAAGCCAGGCTGGCATAAAGCAGGGGTTCCAGGGAGACCTTAGAGCAGCTTCCAGTGCTGAAAGGGGCTCCAGGAAAGCTGGAGAAGGGCACTTGATCAGGGTGTACAGGGACAGGACAAGGGGGAAGAGTTTTCAGCTGAAAGAGGGGAGATTGAGATGAGATCTTAGGGAGAAATGTTTTGCTGTGAGGGTGGGGAGGCCCTGGCCCAGGTTGCCCAGAGCAGGGGTGGCTGCCCCATCCCTGGAGGGGTTCAAGGGCAGGTTGGATGGGGCTGGGAGCCCCTGATCCAGTGGGAGGTGTCCCTGCCCATGGCAGGGGTGGCACTGGATGGGCTTTGAGGTCCCTTCCCACCCCAGCCAGTCTATGATTCTAGGATTCAGCATTCCTTAAGTGAGCACGCCTGATGACCCCAAGAAAACGAGCCCGTGTCAGTGCGTTTACTCCCTCAGAAGAACGCACAGCTCGCTGTCATTTGATTACTGACAGAGCAAGAAAATTGCCTTCATTTGCAGCTTGTTTCAGTTCAGGTTTTGTATCTCATTATAACAACATCATTCATCGCCATCCCTCCCGCAGGGCGGGGAGAAGAGAATCAGTGATTATTTGCTGACGTGATTCATTTGCCTTGGGCTGGCAACTTAAATTAGGTTAGGACACTTACTAATCTATGCAAAAAGGGAACCAGCTTTGTCCAGGACAACCAGTGCATAAGAGAAAGACGGAATACCTAAAGGGGAAACCAAACCGTGCATATTTATCTCTGCTGCTCCCAACGCAGGATAAAGAAAAGAGATGTAGCTTTCAGTGTCACTAATGAGAAGGACGTGGTTGAAACTGTTCAAGCAGCACCCACACTGGAGGGGGAGTTCTCATTTCTCACTGCTGTGGAGGCAGCTCAATATGGAGGAGTCAGAATCATAGAGGTTAGGAAAGACCTCCAAGCTTGTCCAGCCCAAGCCCACCACACCTGCTAAACCATGTCCTCAGGTGCCACAGCCACGTGCTTTCTGAACCCCTCCAGGTATGGAGACTCTATCACCATCCTGGGCAGCCTCTGCCAGGGCTTCACTGCTCCATCAGTGAAGAACTTTTCCCTAATATCCAGTCTAAACCTCCCCTGGTGAAACGTGAGGTCATTTCCTCTCATCCTACCAGTTGCCACTACCAGCACCCACCTCACTACAGCCTCCTTTCTGGGAGCTGCAGACAGTGATGAGGTCTCCCCTTAGCCTCCTCTTCTCCAGGCTAAACAGCCTCAGGCTAAACCCCTGTTCTTCAGCCCCTTCCCCAGCTCTGTTCCCTTCTCTGGACGCACTCCAGTCCCTCAAGATCCTTCTCATCGTGAGGTGCCCAAAATGGAACCCAGGATTTGAGGTGTGGCCTCACCAGCATCAAATATAGACACAATCCCTTCCCTGTTCATGCTGGCCACACCGCTCCTGATCCAAGCCAGGCTGCTGTTTGGCCTTCTTGGGCCACTGCTGGCCCACGTTCAGCCGCTGCCAACCAGCACCCTCCAGGTCCTGTTCCTCCAGGCAGCTTTCCAGCCTCTCCTCCCCAGGCCTGGAGCGCTGCACTCAATCCCTCAGTGCTGGTGTGGCAACCAGACCCCCTCTCTGCATGTACCAAACACACCGTCACACTCAGACCATTTCCATTTACTAATAGGGACACTTTTAGTGTTTATATTTCAGCTTCGATGCAAAGGATATAAAGAATCACACAGACAGTATTGCAGGGAGATGCTTATCTTACAGAGAGCAAAGCTGAGACACCCAGAGATGAAGGTGTGATGGTTTTCAAGACCCAGCACCCCCACCGCCCTCGCCCAGGCAGCTCTTTAGACTTGCTGCAGACACTAAAGCCAGCAAGAGTGGAACCAGGCTGATCCCTTTGAACACTTGAATGCAAACAACCCTTCTAAGGGCTCACCAGAAATCCAGCACTAAAAAGAGAAGAACAAATTCTCAGCTCTGGTTGTTCCCAAACACACGGCCCTGTCCCACATCACTGCCTCCTGCTTCTCCCTGGAGAGACTGACTCAAACACAGAGCAAAAGTCTTCCAAAGACTGAACTCCCTTGCTGGTTTAGGATCAGCTCTGGAACAGAGGGGAATGAAGTGGCCACAAATCCAAACTCCTACAATGCTCCTTCTTCCTAACATTCACCTTCGCAAAACGAGTTATAGAATCATTCATAAAATCATTAGGTTGGAAAAGACCTTTGAGATCATCAGTTCCAACTGTACCTGTCCACTACTAAAATCAAATCCTTAAAGTAGTGAGTCAGAAGCTTTAGAGCTTCCAAACCAGACAATCAGACTTTGCCCTGCCATAAGCACTTGCAAAGCTCAAGTCCCCTGCATGTTTTGCATTTATAAACAATATGAGCCTCTCCCGGACCTTCCTTGTGCCTCCATTTCAGCTTCCAGCGTTGATTTATTGTTGCTTCTTTGTTTAAAACCCTACCCTGTCATCTTCAGAACTCCATCCACTTACTTCTTCAATAACAAACGATAAAAGGAAATGGAATAAATTCTCCCTAATGAGGAAATGTTCACCTGGCACAGAGAACCTGGGGAAATCTCTAAACTGACTGGAGAAATGCCAGCAGCATCACAATTACCAGGAGAACCTGCCTGCTTCACCACAGCCCTCTCTTCCACTTTATCCAATCCACCAGGTTAGGAATAATGCTGAATAAACGTGACAGCAGGCAGCCCTAGCTTGGTCTGGGAAGAAGCCCTCTTCTTGTCTCCCAGATCAGGTTCTGCTTCATTTTAGCAGTCAAAGATCTGGAGGGTTTCAAAGCAGACTTGATTTCAGCCTGGATCACGTATAAAAAGAGATTCTTCCTCTTCTCCTGATTGTCCTGCTCTGCTTCCAGGCTTCTAGTAGCTTCCCTGATTGCTCCTGACGTTTACAAGCTTCTGAACATGCTACAATTAAAATAATGAGACTGGTGTACAACTCTTCTCCCTGCTCCTCTTCTCAAGGAGACAGATTGTTATCGTTCTCCCCCTCCTGAGAAACTCATGAGGCGCCTGACAAAAAGCTGTCACAGGAGCGGTTAGGGAAGCAGGAGCGGTTAGGGAAGCAGGAGCTGGAAACCAACAAACCTCGCTTACTGAACAACTATCACTCTAGCTCTCCATAACATTAACACTCAGGTCCCCAAGCTAATAAACCTCATTGTGGACGTCTTGATTTAAGTAACATGAACCCCTCGCTGTGCACCAAGACCTGCGTGACTCTTAACTTGCACGAAGTTATGCGCTGATGCAACAGCACACAGCAAATCACAGAAATGGGTCATGGATCATAGCATTACTGAATGATTTGGGTTGGAAGAGACCTCAAAGCCCATCCAGTCCCACCCCTGCCATGGGCAGGGACACCTCCCACTGGATCAGGGGCTCCAAGTCCCATCCAACCTGGCCTTGAACCCCTCCAGGGATGGGGCAGCCACCCCTGCTCTGGGCAACCTGGGCCAGGGCCTCCCCACCCTCACAGCAAAACATTTCTTCTTAACATCTCATCTTTATATCCCCTCTTGCAGCTGAAAACTGCTCCTCCTCATCCTCTCCCTGTCCTCCCTGATCCAGGGCCCCTCCCCAGCTTTCCTGGAGCCCCTTTCAGCACTCAAGTTGCTCTAGGTGTCCTCAGAGACCTCTCTTCTCCAGGCTGAACAACCCCAGCTCTCTCAGCCTGGCCTTTTGAAGGAAAATACAGCAGTGAAATTCACGATGGCTCTACAAGACAAATGGAGTCACTCATGGTAGATCCACATTAAGCACTAACAGTAGCACCGAACAGCTGCTTTTATCATTTTTCCTCGTGTACTAAATTCCTATTTTGTCCCTGAGCCTTCCCTGCCCCACAGTTCACAAAGAAGACAAAAGCTATCACCCCGGTTCATTAAAAGCAAGTACTACCAATGCGTCAGTGGCAGCTCCTCCAACAGGACAAATCAGGGCAGCGTCACGCAGCACCACTGGGCCTGCTCTGCTTTTTATCCCCACACAAGCTCCGACTTCTGCTCCCTGAGCTGCCCTAAAAGCATGGAGCTCTGCAGAAACGCTGCTCTGGAGAGAAGCTGTGGAAGAGCCCAGGTTATTAATGGTCTAGCTGGTCTTTCTTCCCTGCGTTGTTCCCCAGGTCACCAACCGGAGCCAGGTTTCAATCCCAGCCCCTGTATTTCTGCGCCTGCTCCCTCACCAGCATGTTTTGCAGTCGAGTCATGTCTCCAGCGAGCAGCTTTCAAAGCACACCTTTCACAGACCCAAGGACACAAGCTTTGAAAAGGAATTTGCTATAAACAGCTTCTTCCATGGGCCACTGCGCACAGAGCCTGGCCACAAATGCCAGCCTGAAGTGGGCCTGTACCCTCCCACGCTGTCCTGCTTTCTCCTCCACGAACCTGTGGCTCTTTAGGAAGAACAAGAACAACACTCAGGACTGCATTTAGACCTTCCAAGCAAAACACAGGCCAGTAGGTGTTTTCACTCAATGCCACAGAGCAAGAACACCTTCTTCAACACAAAGCTCCAAGGATTAAAGTTCATAGAATCATGGACTGGTTTGGGTTGGAAGGGACCTCAAAGTCCATCCAGTCCCAATCACTTCCAGGGGCAGGGACACCTCCCACTGGATCAGGGGTTCCCAGCCCCATCCAACCTGGCCTTGAACCCCTCCAGGGATGGGGCAGCCATCCCTGCTCTGGGCAGCCTGGGCCAGGGCCTCCCCTCCCTCACAGCAAAATATTTCTGCCTCAGAACTCCTCTCAATCTCCCCTCTTTCAGCTGAAAACTGCTTTCTCTCATCTCATCCCTGCCCTCCCTGATCAAGAGCCCCTCCCCAGCCTTCCCGTGGGCCCCCATAAAACCATTATCCCATAAAACTTTCCACACATGGAAACAGATTCCCTGCATAGAATGAAATGCCTTCTGCTCACCTTCCAGTCACTCCACGTGCTGAGGACACAAGGCAGCGTGCAGCGCGTGACTGCTGCCTGCTCAGCTGCTCACAAAGGCCTCCACCTGCCTCTGATCCCCCTGCCCCATCTGACAGTCACATCCACTCACTCCAGCTCTAAATTTCCTCTTGGCAGAGCCCATCTCCTTGTTACCAGTCTCTACAACAGCTCCACAGGGCCCAAATCAAGACTCTTGGCAGTGATGTACTCCAAGTGCATCCAAGCCTCGCTGCACAGAGCCCCCCAGCTGATCCAGAGACAAAAAGGAAGGGGTGGATTTGACAAAACAGGGATTGAGCTTGGAGCCAGCAACAGTGCTAGGAAGGGGGCAGCTACTTCTCATAAGCTTATTTCAACACCAGAAAGATCTAAAGCCATGACAGTGTCACAGCTGCTCCTTTTCGACTGGAATAATCCTGTAGCACAGGTAAACCCCGTGTCAGGCGTGCTGGGGCCTGGAAACAGCTGGCTGTGGGAAAGGCACGTGTGCCAAGTCTCATTTCCATCACTCGATTAGCTCTCTCTCTGTTGCAGAGATGCGTTTCCTGATGTGGCTCACTGGACAGGTTCCTTAGTTCAGGTCACAAGTGGTTCTCCCTGGCTCTTTGCCTTTGTGCCAACGCGCCTTCAGCACAACGGAGCTGGGCAGTTGATCTCCTTGCCCCAAGCAGGCTGTGGGGTAGCCAAGAGCCCTTGGGAATCTCCGAGTGAGGACACTGGGGTGAAAAGCTGCCCTGATAAGTCAGTGAGTCAAGGGAGGGGATTCTTGCCGTTCACTGCGCTGTTGTGAGACCCCACCTGGAGTCCCGTGGCCAGTTCTGGAATCCTCAACATAAGGACATGGAGCTGTTGTAACGGGTTCAGAGGAAGCCACTGAGATGATCCAAGAGCTGGAGCACCTCCCACATGGGGATGGGCTGAGAGAGTTGGGGTTGTTCAGCCTGGAGAAGAGAAGGCTGTGGGGAGACCTTAGAGCAGTTTCCAGCAGTGAAAGGGGCTCCAGGAAAGCAGAGAAGGAGCAATTTATAAGGGTCTGCAGAGATAGGATGAGGGGGAAGAGCTTTAAATTGAAAGGGAGAAGATTTAAATGAGACATTAGGAAGAAATTCTTCACTACAAGAGTGAGGTGGTCCTGGCCCAGGCTGCCCAGAGCAGGGGTGGCTGCCCCATCCCTGGAGGGGTTCAAGGCCAGCTTGGATGGGGCTTGGAGCCCCTGATCCAGTGGGAGATGTCCCTGCCCATGGCAGGGGTGGGACTGGATGGGCTTGGAGGTCCCTTCCAACCATTTACACCAGCTGAGGATGGGGCCAACATCTGAGGTGCCAAGCACATCCCCCCAGAGCACAGTACTCCAACAGCGAGGAAATCAAACAGATTCTGGATCGATTGTTTCTCTTCCTCCAGAGCTGCACATAGATAGTTAAAGCATCTGAGACAAATGCAACAGGACATGGATGTTAGAGGGCAAAAAATTGTGCGGGCAAACAACGCGTTTCTGTAAATAATCAAGTTATTCCTTCTCTTTGTATTTATTTTTGCTGAGCTCCCCATCCAGCTTGTTCCGGGGGACAAGAGGGAGCAGGAGCTGCTCAATTAAAGTCGTGCAGCTGGCCAGGGGAGCAGGAATCGAATCGCATGAAGGGAGCAGCCGCGGGATGGGATCATGCACTCCCAGTGCCATCATGTGGCGGAACCGTGGGGAACTCGGCAGGACCCGAGGCAGAGCCGGCTAACACAGCCAATAACTCAGCAAGGAAACTCTCCTACCTCGTAAACCATGAAGGGAAAGCTCAAGTCAGCAAGAGGCTGGAGCTGAAATACAGCCCAACGCTTTAATCTACTGCTATCTTTCCAGCTTAGGTTTACGCGGTCATTTTTCTTGAAGTAAGAAGAAGATTTATATTTAAATATGTCTGGCATTATAGATGTCTGAGAGTGCAGTACAAAAGCGACACGCACTGCACAATCACAGCAAGGCAGAAAAGCTTAAGAATCAGTTGGTCAGGCCAGGAAAAAACGGAGAATCATGGAATGGTTTGGGTTAGAAGAAATCTCAAAGTCCACCCAGTTCTACCTCCTGCCATGGGCAGGGACCCCTCCCACTGGATCAGGGGCTCCAAGCCTCATCCAGCCTGGCCTTGAACCCCTCCAGGGATGGGGCAGTCACCCCTGCTCTGGGCAGCCTGGGTCAGGGCTTCAAAGTCCTTTCCAACCCAAACCATTCCATGATTTCAAGATTCCTAGTAGAAGGATTCTCAGGAGGACTGTTGTGTTCGAAGACATGGCTGTTGGTTTCTCTTACCTGGTCGTTTCCTTCAGTACCTTCTCCATGTCCACAATGCTGCTCATCTTATACAGGAACCATTTGTCGATGGCTGTGAGTCTGTGGATCTCATCTACAGGGATTTTGTTTTCCAAAGCCTGTCAAAACCAGGATAGCACCAAAGCACCTGTAAGATGCGCTTTGCAAATACAGATTTATCCTGCAAATAAGAGGCAGTTCTAAAGCATCAAGACATGAAACATATTGTAGACTAAGCTGGACAACTCAAAGGCGCCACGGGCCTGTCTCCCAGCAATACAATATGTGCCCCTCAAGAAGCACAGGGAGGCACTAGCAACTTCTGCACAGGCTTTGGGACCAAAAGTTTGAGTTTTGGGTTGGAAGGGACCTCAAAGCCCATCCAGTCCCATGAGCAGGGACACCTCCCACTGGATCAGGGGCTCCAAGCCCATCCAACCTGGCCTTGAACCCCTCCAGGGCAGCCACCCCTGCTCTGGGCAACACACAGAACCTTCAGCCAGCACTTGGCACCCAACAGCCACTGATCTTAAAATTCCTGCAAAGAGCAGCCTGGGGCCATCCCAGCGCTCCCTGGCCACGTGCAGGGTTTTCTCACACATTTCAGGGTGCAATACTGGTAGTTCCTCCTCTAAAGCAGCAATGTGGAGTGCTGCACTACCTGTACTACCAATCAGCTGGGTTTATACTCGGTGCCCCCAAGTACCATCCCATTTCTGCTTCTTATCTGGAATCTTCTATCGCGATGCTGCTGCTCTGGCATCATTAATGCCTAAATCTAACACTGCTGGTGTTAAATAAGTAAAAGGCACTAATGAGGCCCAATTTGTGTCCTGAATGGTTTTAAAATTCAATTTACCTGTTTACTAATCAGATTTAGTTTGCACAGATTTGACTTTTTGTTTAGCTCTGCTTTGGGAGTCATTAAGCCACTGGAGACTGGGAGAGAAGAATGAGTCTGCGGGCAGTTCTTGCTTCCAAATCACCGCCCTGCAGGAGCAAATTTCCAGGTTTCCTGGCAGAAAGTCCCTGTAGGATGTGATCAGGGGCCCTGAACACGCTCTGATGGCTTCACCCTATCCAAACCTACCAGAAGGAGCCCAGCCTAAACCCCTGATGAGAGAATGGGGTTGGGAGCCACAGCAGGACAATGAGACTTGAGAGCCCTGCTGACCTTCCAGAGCACTCCCTTCCCTTGCACCTGAGCAGTTACTGTTTGCATCATCCAAAAGAAAAAGGAGAGAGAGGTAGTAAAAAGCCTTGGAGAATTGTCTGTGGGGGCTTAGGGAGGAGGAGAGGACACACAACCAAGCTCCATCCTGTTTCAAACAAAGCTGATGGCTAACGGGGACTAACTGCTGCCTTTTAAATGTCAGCAAGCTGGAAAGGGATTTCCAGGCAGGCAGCTCTGGCTGCCAGAAGCACCTCTCACCGCTATCACTTGCCTCAGTTATTAACAGGACGAATTAGTGCCCTGTGTCAGCCAGAGGCAGCTCTTTATAGGGAGGGATTAAAGCTTTGATCTTGCTTCTTTTGGCAGCTCCCAGTGAAAATGCCACCAGCTGGGAACACCCAAAGCGTTCTGTGGGGCCCAAGCTCACCTTCATCTCCGCAGATCCCCTATGTTAACACGGGGCTGAGATTAACCTTTCACAAAAGCTCTCTGAGCCACTCAGAGAGACACGAAGCAAGGTTTTTCTCTCTGTTACACCAGAAAGCTGTAATAAAGACCAAGCACAGCTGCTGAAGGGTGTTATGAAGATACTTATGAAGATGTGTACTTGCCCAGCTTGAAAAGCAAAAGTTACCAGCTGGACAAGCCACACACTTAAGAACATCTTGTGTTTTCTGCCCAGGCCATTTATAAGAGGAAGGGTTACCAGGAACTTTTTTAAAACACAGCACAATCTCGGCTTCCCACAATTGCATGGAGGATGTAATGAAGTGTATCTACATACAAGCACACAGGGCTTAAAGACTCCAAAGTCAGGGGCACAAAACTGAGGGTCCCTGCCAAAAAACACCTGCGATTTCCCTGACAGGAAGGTTTGCAATCTTAAAACACCCCAAAAGATAAGTAGGAACTATAAAAGACTGCTCTGCCCTCCACTGGGGGAATGGACAAGTCAGCTGCAGCAAAACATAAGTGGGAAGCAGCACCTACCTTGTGAAGTGACTCACCCCACATTTACACGCAGGCAACTGTGGAGCTGAAGGTAGAAATCATTTCACACCCTCCCTCCCCTGGCAATACCACCCACTGCTACCCTGACAGCTTGAGAGATGAAGGGATTTGCCTGGTGTGACAGCAGAGGGGTTAAGCGCAGACAGGGGAAATGCTCTCAGACTGCAGCTCATCATTCTTCATCATCTTTTGTTTCAGTTCATACAAGGATCCCCGTCTTTTCCTTCCTACCTCACCATAAACAAACAAGCGATCTGAGAACTGATCCAGTGGGAGGTGTCCCTGCCTGTGACAGGGGGGTGAAACCAGGTGGGCTTTGAGGACCCTTCCAACCCAACCAATTCCATGATTCTAAAATGACACAGGATGCTGCGGGATGCAATGCACCCTGTATAAGGTTATATCACAAGGCAAATGCACTACCTGGACAAGAGAAGATGCATGAAAACAGATCTCAGCATGAAAAATTAGAGTCATACCATCCAGTTATTGATTTCTGCAGAGGAAATTGCATGTGATAGAGAATGTCTGTACTTCCAACAGCAAGGATCCTACACAAGGTGTTCCCGCTGTGCTTTACACAGGGAAACAAGGCGGTGAGGAATGTCACCTCAGTTGACCCAATCTGGTAAGCCAGAATTTGAGGCACATTCCTGTCTTTGGTTACCTTGGCTATTGTGTATATCCGAGTGCTGGATGGCTCGGAGAGTTCCTTCTGGATATCCACGATGGCTGGCCAGGCTTTATTCATGGGCAGACGCGAAGAGAACCCGTCTACAGATGGGTGGCACATTCTGAGTGCCTTCTGGAAGCTCTCTTCAAAGGTGCGTCCAATCGCCATGACCTGTAACGGAGAGCCCCTCTGCATGAACTGGGTGAGCTGCTGGCCCCTGCAGAGCACAGGGTGCAGATTTAAACCACAGACACAGACGTACAAAGAGAAGACAAGATGACAGCCTTTGCACCTCCTCCCCAACACAGGCTGCCAGCCCTAAGCCCAGCACAGCAGACTGAACCTTGGGCATCATGGAATCAGAGTCACTTGGTTGGAAAAGACCTTTAAGATCGCTGAGTCCAACTGTAGTTGTCCACTGCTGATCCCTGAGCACCTCGTCTGCCTGGGTTTTAAACCCCTCCAGGGATGGGGACTCCACTGCCTCCCTGGGCCTGAGAACCCATTCAGTGAAGAGATTTTTCCTGATGTCTAATCTGAACCTGTCCTGGCACAACTTGAGGACATTCCCTCTCGGCCTGTCACCTGGGAGAAGAGACTAGCACCCACCTCACTACAATCTCCTTTCAGAAGCTGCAAGATGATGAGGTCTCTCCTTCAGCCTCCATTCTTCCAGGCTAAACAGCCCCCAGCTCCTCAGCCAATCCCTCCTCCAATCTTGACATCACAGCTAATAAGGGAACAAGCATTTCCCTAGGGAAATCTGTGTGGTAGCAGAGTCCTTTCTGAGATCTCTAGGTTTTTATTTCCCAGAGCAGTGGAACCCTAACAGCATAACATCTTCTCAAACCAACATCGAAAAATGTCAAAGAAAGAAAATAACATTGTTTTCTCTTTTCTCCCAGCTCCAAGCCCGCTGCCCAGCACAACAGAGCTCAGGAAAAGCCAGGCCAGGCCACTCACTTAATAAAAATGCAGTAGGGGCTGCAGTCTGCCTCCAAATTCAGGTCGAAGGAGATGACTGCCATACTAATAGAGACACAGCGGCCAGAAGCTCTGTGCTTCAAAGACACGGAGCTTGGAGACTCACCGAGTTCCTCCACCAACTGCAAAGCACATTCCTTAAGCTTCTCCAGCCCTGTTTCAGTTCCCTCCCCAGCACAGGCCTGTACAGCTAGAGCACTGACCATTCCCCTATCTCCTCCCTCCTTTTACCCAGCACCCTGCCTGGAGGAGGACAGAGAAGTCACCAGCTCTGGTTTCGTGATGTTCAACCCCTGGAAGGACTCGACGCTTCCTCCTGCAAACGCGATGGCCAGGAGGCACTTACAGCTGGTGGGGCAGAAGGCAACCCAGCTCTCTAGAACAGACTAAAACCCCTAAACAGAGAGGATTAATGGGGCACAAGGAAACTGTATTTAGGAACCCCAGCTCTCCAAAACAATCTAAACCCCCTAAACAGAGAGGATGAACATCAATAAGCATCAACTCACTGGAAAACATCACCCCTCATTGCCATTAAAAGCCAAAACTGCCAATGGAAAACCAAATTCCAGTTCATCTATCCAGGTGGGATGAAGGCTTATTGTCTGAGCAAGGTAGAATTGATGATCAGAAGGTCTTACGCGTCTAAATGATTTAATAAAACAGCTGAAAAGATACATAAATAATTATCTTGTTTTGGATATGTAATTAAGTAAGCGGGTATAGGTAAAACCCGTTTTATTTCATTTCTCTCCTCTAAAAAATTGGAATGGAAATGTTGTTATTGTCCCAAACACCTTAAAATCAGGGTTCTAAAGCCCCATGGTCCTGTTCCAGGTATCAGAGACTTCATCACTAAGAGAAGTCCAAACTTCAGAGCAAGATCGCGGGTCAGGCTTGGATTTTGAGGGCAGACATAAGCTGAGAAACGGCACATGGTTTTGACAGAGAGGACAACGGGAACAACCAAGAGCTGTGGCTCATCGGTATCACTGAAAATCTTAACAGACGACAGCTCCTGAAATTATACTCTAATTAACCACCACCACAGAGCCCCAGACAGAAGCATGTCTGAGTCCTGTAGCAAGTGCTAAGAACGAAGTCAACCTCGAGGGATCAAAATTAGTTTCTTTCCTTAGGAGTCAAACTATTTATGAACCCACACTGTGATATCCAAGATTGCACAGTCCTAACTCATTTCAATTAATTACAGCACTGGATAAAAATCATTTGAGCTGAATAAACATCTTCAAAAGCCATTAGGTCCCTCGTGATAGATATGCTGAGGGTTTCCAAGAACGACAAATTATCTCCCAAGCAGTTGAATGGAAGGGGAGGGGAGAGCCTTGCACCCACCTCTCCCACACTCTTCATGGAGCTTCCAATGCGGTTGGACGTTCGCTGAAAACGGTCCAGATCCCACCGGGGTATCTTGGTAACAACGTAATCCAGGCTGGGCTCAAAGCAGGCAGAGGTTTTCCCTGTCACCACATTCTTGATTTCTGGCAGGGGGATCCCCAAGGCAATTTTGGCAGCAATGAATGCTAACGGGTACCTGCCAGAGAGGAGGAGTGGAGAACAGTAGGGTGGGAACTACTTTGCTTTCATAAATCCCAGGAGTGGATCAAAATCAACAGATGTGAAGTGATTTTCACTCGTCAACCCAACAGAAAGTTGCTGTGCTCAAGGTAGAGTCATAAAATTTCCTTAGCTGGCAGGGACCCACGAGGACCATCCAGTCCAGCTCCTGTCCCTGCCCAGGACACCCCAACATTCACACTGTGAGGGTGTTGGTCAAACCCTTCTGGAATATTGTCAGGCTGTGCCTGCTTCCCTGGGAGCTGTTCCAGGGCTCCACCACCCTCTGGGGGAAGAACCTTCTCCTGACGTCCAACCTGACCCTCCCCTGGTGCATCTTCCTGCCATTGGTCACCAAAGAGAAGAGCTCAGTGCCTGCTCCTCCTCCTCTCCGTGTGAGGAAGCTGCAGAGTGCGATGATGTCTCCCCTTGGTCTCCTCAAGGCTGAACAGATGATGTTAAGGTGTTCCTACCTTAATGCATTGCAGAGCTACCTGCCCAGGTCTGGCACTTGCTGTATGATCTGCAAAGGCACCATTTGAAGCCTCGGTCACACCTACAGTGTGACTATGAACAGACGTGTTGCTGCACACCACCCAAACCAAAGTGATCAAACGCCCACTGTCCAGCATCAGGGCTTATCTCCAGCCCCTGCTACGGCACCTCGACAACCACAAGAGTTGTTGAGAACTGCAAATTAGAGATTAATTTATGCCTTTCCGCAGCATCTGCAAAGCGCAATTAAGGAGCCAATTTTTAACCAGCCTGCTCTGACCATCCTTGTCTTGATTAGTTTATGATTAGCCCACAAGGCAAAAGCAGCCAGCGATGCCGTCTGCGTCTGTCTGACAGGCAGCTCATTAATACCCACGTCCTCTGGGTCCCAGAGATGATTTGCAGCCGACATGTGGATACAGGGGACACCCACGGCCTCCTCTGGGGAGCGGTTCTACTTGTGTAGAAGCAGCTTCTGCAGGCTGGAGAGGGCTGGGAGGGCTCCCCAACCCCTCCTACCATCTCCCAGCAGCACC